>PITA01033078.1:0-13175 GCA_004023965.1 Spilogale gracilis | reverse complement strand
CTTTGTAATAAAGCCTGAAGTCAGGTAATGAGATGCCCCCAGCGTTGCTTTTCTTCTTCAGCAATTCCTTAGCGATTCGGGGTCTTTTTTGGTTCCATATAAATTTTAGGATTGTTTGTTCTAACGTTTTGAAGAATGTTGGTGGAATTTTGATCGGAATGGCATTGAAAGTGTAGATTGCTCTGGGCAGTATAGACATAAGAAACTCTTGACTCCAGGAAACAAACTAAATGTTGTTGGAGGGGAGATCGGTGAGGGGATGGGGTCACTGGGGGACGGGCATGAAGGAGGGCACAAGATGTGATGAGTACTGGGTGTTACATACAACTGATGAATCACTAAATTCTACCTCTGAAACTAATAATACACTATATGTTAACTAAATTGAATTTAAATAAAAAATGTAAAAATAAAAGGATGAGGCACTCCTTCTGCCTTCCTTTATTAGCATATGAGACCAGAGTGGGAGCCTGCTGGGCACCCTCTAAGCAGAGTCTTGCCTCTGTCCCGGGATGGGATGCCAGGCTGACTGCTTGGGTCAGTGCTGTGCTTCCTTCAGCTCAGCTGCAGCCCCAACAGAGCCTCACCTGTGCCTTTGATTTTGGGGTCCTGTAACACTCTGACCACAAATGTTAAAGAATCATTGATAATACATCTGGAAAAACTCAAATGGGAAATTATGCAGAAAAAAAAATCTGTGAGTCAAGGGGTGTTACAAAGGAAATCAGAAAATATTTAGAGCCTGAATGACAAGAAAAACCGAACATATCCAAGTGCCAATACAGCGAGAGTGTGCTAGAGAGGAAATATACAGTCTGTACACACAGAGCACCGATCTCTTCCTTTTTCCTTTTTGTACAAACTTCCATGTTGAGAAGCTAGGAAAAGAACAGCATCGGGAACCCAAAATACATCGAAGAGGGAAAATAATTAAGGTAAGAAGAGAAATCAATGAAATAGAGACAGATAATAGAATCAACAGGACTGAAAGAGGACACGAGGAAAAGATTTACAAAATTGATGAACCCCAAGCTAGATTAATCACTAAAAAAGAAAAAAAGAAATAAGGCACAAGTAATCAGTGTGAGATAATTTAAAAGGACTATCAATAAATCTATTACAGACAATCTAGGGATAAAATCAAATATAGGAACAATATGCCAAAAAAGTCTCCAGTAAAAGCTGAATGGGCAAGTTTCTCTGATGAAGTCGAACACCAGCAGAAAGAGAATCTGATAACCCATATATACAAATATATTTGAATTTGAAAAAAAAGAAAACTTTTCAATAAAGACCATCTGAGGCTCAGTTGACTTCACTAGTGGATTCCATCAAAGATTTAAAGAGAGATGTTACCCTTGTTGTATGTTTTTCTTCCAGAAAAGGCAGGAGGAGGGGGAGGTGGTTCCCACTCTTTTTATGGAGCTGACACAAGCAAGAGACCAGAAATCTCACCAGGAGGCTTCTAGAAGAGAAAATCCCAGACTACAGGCCTCCAGACAGGCTAACACAAGAGAGGACCATGTGGTTTGGGGGTTTTTTGGTGTGTGTGCATTTTGGGGTGAGATTAATTTCTGGATCAGAGGGTCTTTTCTGGATATGGTAAGGTTCTACATTTTGATTTTCTTGTTAAAAAGTTAAATGGACGTATATAATTGCCATACTTAATGAATGATACACTTAAAATGTGAGCATTTTATTATATGGAAAATTATACTTCAGCAAAAACAAAGTGAAGCAATTATGAAAAGGATGCTCTTTTCGATGATGAGAAATACTTCAGGAGCGGTGTCCCTTGGTAATCGTGTACGGATGCTTCTTTATTAACTACTGTTATGTCAGCGGTCACAATAAATGTGTCACACTTGTGATGTGATTCCCAAACTCTGAGAAGACACATGGCTTACTCCAGGATTTAGACAGTTAGCGTGTGGCAAAATCAGGACCAGGACTCAAATTCTTTGCCGCTTAGTTTTGGCTTTTCCCCAGAAGAACACTTGACTGGTGCACTATCCGTACTTTGGGAACCCACAACGTAGCACCTGCTGCTGTTGAGGGCTCAGGAATCCTTGGTTTTGTTCTGAACCTCCTAACATCATTGGCCGGTGATTGGAATAACAGTGGAATAACAGCCTTTAACACACGATTATAATTTTATAGCAATGCATGAATTTAGAATTCTGACTTAATTAAGATTCACCTAATTATATGAATTAAAATATTTTCTTTGCCTTCACTGTGCGATCTGTGAGCGGTGCTTTGATTGCCTCCATGGCAACGGCAGTTTCCCCCGGTCGTGATGTCCGCTGCCTGGCACAGGGCTTTTCACTTTCTCCCTCTGCCTCCATCCATCACTGGTCTCAGAGCTTTCCTGCTCATGGGTAGAGGAGAAATTACTTCTTATTCATCTTGTATCCCAGACCTATTATAGTGTCTGGCAATCAAGACATACTTCCTGAATGACTAAGCAAGTAGGGCAGATGCCTTCGGGGAAGCCGTCACCTCCTGCTCTGCCGTCTGCACCACAACTGCACTGATATGTTGATTAATAATTTGTCTGGGAGTAAAGATCCTTTATGATGGAGTTGATGATATTAAAAGTAATATTTTCATGTGCTGTTTAAGGGCAGCATTGTTCAGCTTGCTTGCTTATTGGCCAGCACGCTCGGTGGGGCAGAGGCTGTGGGGTGAACCTTGCTCTGCCATCTGCCAAGGGTTATGAATGTGTCCTAGGAGTCACTCCATTGTTGAATGAACAATACGTCTCTACAGTTACATAATATGCACACAGTTCTGCAAACATACCCATCTTTCTCTGTACTGGTTTGATTTTTGTGTCTTGTTAATACTTCCTTGGTTACCCCAAGGCATTGTCTTCCATTTTGGGGTAAGATTTCAGAGTTTGCTCTTTATATATGGTTGATAACTCATCACACCATTATTTTCAGTGATGGTGCGACATGGATACTGGCCTTTTTACATATGCATAATCAGTTTTCCCAGCACTATATATTGAATAGCTTAGTTTTCTTTGGTTTGTAATGTCCTTCATCGGTGTTCAGTATATTAGCAGACAGTTCTGTATACTCTTTATTCTTTTCCATTAGCTATGTTGGCATTGATATCATAGTGTTTTTATTTTATTTTATTTTATTTCTTCAGTGTTCCAAGATTCATTGTTTATGACTCATGTGCTCCATGCAATACATGCCCTCAATACCCACCCCAGGCTCACCCATCCCCCACCTCCTCCCTTCCCAAACCCTGTTTGTTTCTCAGAGTCCATAGTCTCTCATTCTTCATCTCCCCCTCTGATTTACCCCAATTCACTCTTCCTTTCCTTCTCCTACTATTCTCCACATTACTCCTTATGCTCCACAAGTAAGTGCAACCATATGATACTTGATTTTCTCTACTTGGCCTATTTCACTCAGCATAATCTCCTCCAGTCCCATCCATGTTGCTACAAAAGTTGGGTATTCATCCTTCCTGATGGAGGCGTAACATTCCATTGTATATATGGACCACATCTTCTTTATCCGTTTGTCTGTTGAAGGGCGTCTTGGCTCTTTCCACAGTTTGGTGATTGTGGCCATTGCTGCAATGAACACTGGGGGTACATATGGCCCTTCTTTTCACTACATCTCTATCTTTGGGGTAAATACCCAGTAGTGCAATTGCTGGGTCATAGGGTAGTTCTATTTTTAATTTTTTTAAAGATTTTATTTATTTGACAGAGAGAAACACAGCCAGAGAGGGAACACAAGTAAGGGGAGTGAGAGAGGGAGAAGTAGGCTTCCCGCCGAGCAGCGAGCCCGATATGGGGCTCGATCCCGGCTCTCCGGGATCATGACCTGAGCCGAAGGCAGTCGCTTAACCAACTGAGCCACCCAGGCGCCCCTCTATTTTTAATTTTTTAAGGAATCTCCACACTGTTTTCCCCAAGTGGCTGCACCAACTTGCATTCCCACCAGTAGTAGAAGAGGGTTCTTTCTCCTTTCTCCACATCCTCTCCAACACTTGTTATTTCCTGTCCTGTTAATTTTTGCCTTTCTAACTGGTGTAAGCTGGTATCTCAATGTGGTTTTGATTTGAATTTCTCTGATGGCTAATGATGATATCATAGTGTTTTTTAAAAACTTTTATTTATTTATTTGACAGAGGGAAACACAGCTAGAGAGGGAACACAAGCAGGGGAAATGAGAGAGGGAGAAGCAGGGTTCCTGCCAAGCAGAGAGCCCAATGCAGGGCTCAATCCTGGGACTCCAGGATCATGACCCAAGCCAAAGGCAGACACCTAATAACTGAGCCACTCAGGAGCCCCAATATCATAGTGTTTTAATTATTACTATTTTATAATGTCTTGATGCCTGGTAAGAATTTTTTGTTCAATTTATTCTCTCTTAACATGCTCTTTCTTCCTAAATGCTTTCAAAAAGCAAATTGACTTCCTGGATTCTGCCCACTAAGGGGATTTCCCTTCTGTTGCATTTTATAGCCCTCCTTGTTTCGGGCTGTCATACATTTGGCTGGTTATGTGTCTGTTATACAAACCTATCTGTAAACCAGGGTTACATTTCTTGTTAGCTTTTCATTGGAAACCCCATGAGGCCACAGGTGTTTGTTAAGGGCAAAGCAGTACACAGCAATAGGGATAGGTACCAGGTGAGTGAATGACCTAGCTACCTATGCAACTAGCTTGCACCTGTTCGGATACATACCATTTTCATGGATAATTGAATATTACTATTAATCTCCAATCTTATTATTTGGTAGATCAGAAAAAAAAACCAGTTTGCTGGACAGCTCAGGTTGCACAATTAATTGGTGTTTTATGATTAAACATGAAGTTTCTACCAGGGTCAATAGGAGGCCAGGAATGGCTTACCAAATTGAGGATAGCTGTTGGCAGAGATAGCATAGCTTCATTCCGTGCCCAGGGGACTCTGTGGTGATCTTACCCTGGGATCTGTCAGAATCTCTATAAAATGCATCATCTGTCTATCCCACAGGAAACAGCACTGCATATGTTGGTGCACAACCCTAGGGAACAAGACCTCCAGAATCACTACCTGGACCTGACATGCAGGTCTTGGCTGTTGACCTTCTTGCTCTTTAAAACTCTATGCCCTGAAAGGGGAACCCTCCTGCAATGCTGGTGGGAATACAAGCTGGTGCAGCCACTCCATAAAACAGTATGGAGGTTCCTCAGAAAGATGAAAATAGAGCCTATTTTCCTATGACCCAGCAATCGCACTACTGGGTATTTACCCCAAAGATACAAACATAGTGATCTGAAGGGGCACCTGCACCCCAATGTTTACAGAAGCAGTGTCCACAATAGCCAGACTATGGAAGGAGCCCAGTTGTCCATAGATGGATGGATGGATGGATGGATAAAGAAGATGTGGTCCATATATACACAATGGACTATTATGCAGCCATCAAAACACTGAAATCTTGCCATTTGCAATGATGTGGATGGAACTAGAGGCTATTATGCTAAGCAAAATAAGTCAATCAGAGAAAGATAATTATCACATGATCTCACTGATATGAGGAATTTAACAAACAAGACAGAGGATAACAGGGAAGCGGGGGGGAAATGAAACAAGAAGAAACCAGAGAGGGAGACAAACCATAAGAGAGACTTACTCTCAGGAAACAAACTGAGGGTTCCTGGAGGGGAGGGGTGGGAGGGATGGGGTGGCTGGGGGATGGACACTGGGGAGAGTATGTGCTGTGGTGAGTGCTGTGAATTCTGTAAGAATGATGATTCACAGACCTGTACCCCTGAAACAAATAATACATTATATGTTAACAACAAAAAACCCCAACAACTCTCTGCCCTAAAACCAGCCATGTTTAAGGCTACTCAGTAATTGTATTTAGGAGCATGCCTACATATCCTGTTTTCAGCCTCCAAGATGTAAAAAGTCCATAGAGAGATGTCTCTGTGTCTTTGAAATGGGTGCTATGAAGTGTAACAGTATCTCTCCCACTTTAGGGGTCCTTCTAACATTCTCAGCTGCTGCCCCTAGAAGGTAGGTCTTCAAGCTTTGGGGAGGCTTCTCCCTCACCTTCTCTCCTGCTTATTCTCTCATCAAATCCAGTGAGTACAGTACCATCAGGCAATGCGATAGTTGATGAGATGTGAAGACATTCAGGTTCCTCCTGGTCTACCTTCTGAGAAGGCAGGAGAGCTGGCACCGCCATGAGGTAGGAGCGCGACGGTGGGCTGACGCTCAGTCCATGTGGGGCACCTTGTTTCTGATCCTCTTGACTAAGAGAAATGGGAAAGTTACGTGCCGGGTCAATGCCCCGGGAGATGGGCAATGCTGGCTTGCTTCGGTGAAGATGCCACATTCAGAACCACAGTGAGGGTGGACAGCGCCCGTTGATTAAGGGTGTGGTGACTGCCATCCTTCTCTCTGACTCATCTGGAGTTGTCACCATTCAGACAGGAAAGGCAGAAGCATTGATGCCTAAGGCATGTGGTAGTGCTTTGGGTTTACAATTTTGGTAAAGGAAAGGCAGCTCCCAGAGCTCTCTGTTGGCTTCCCCTACTTTAATATTCCTCATTCCACAGTCAGGGAATCTGCGTGGGGGTTCTACCAGTGATGAGGCATCCTTACACTTGGGGGTCCATTATTCCACTGGACTCCCTGTGACAGTGTCGAGCCGAGAACATGTGTTGCTAGATGTCCACAGACCCTCCTGGGGGCACATTTGTTCACTTACCTGATAATTAGCATTGGCTCAGAGCTGGAAGCTAATACCTTCAGAGGCCTCTCTGTCTTCCTTTTGGCCAGTAAGTATCCATCCTTATGAAATGGTTTCAGGTCTCACTTGTAAGGTTTAGAGATCATTTCCAACATATTCTTGTGGCCACACATGTGTAAGAGGCCAGGAGAAGCACCAGTGAGGACCGCACAGCACACTGGACTGGAGGGGCTTCGATAGAACTTCCTGGGTAAGAGAGCATTCCAGGGCTTGCCTCCTGTTGGGCCTGACATTTCAGGTGGGCTCATGCCCTTCTCCACACAGCTAAGTGTGTGTGCCAGCCTGGCAGGGGCTTCAACCCACTGGTGAGTAGAGGTAAAGGAGGAAACAGATGGATAGGACCGGAGCCAAAGGAGGAAGAGAAGACCTAGGGAATGGGGCTACGTCCAAAATGAAGAACCAAGAGGTGGAAAGGACAGGGGGAGCTAAGGCTTAGAGGGGCTGGAATGAGTAGAGTGGGAGAGGAAGTCATTTTATTCATTTGAGAATTTGTGTGGAATGAAGGCACCATATGAAGGGGAAAGGATGAAGGAGAATTTTGGAGGAGATAAAAAGGGATGTGAGAGGTGTTGTTGGGTTCAGAAGCTGGATTACCTTTAACAACTGGGAGTTGCCAGGAAAGACTGAAGTTAATTTAATTTACCTCCTGTTTATACGAAGGAAGGAAGGAAGGAACAGAGGGAGGGAGGGAGGGAGGAAGGAAGGAAAGAAGGAAGGAAGGAAGGAGGGAGGGAGGGAGACATATGATTTCTCCTGGTGAGAACCACATGCATTATGGCTTTGGTAGCAAGCCAGTAGGGACAGGTTCTAGGTCCTCCTAAGAGAAGGTTTCTGTCCTGGTGAGATGAGACCCCAGCTGGGGGTTGGGCATCACAGCATCAGCACGGGCAGGTGAGAATCAGAACAGGTGGCCACCAGACTCTAGACGTCCCAGGTGTGCTCACGCTTCGTCCTTCACCCCTGGGCCTTTATTTGCCAGAAGCTGAGGGAAATGCCTTCCTCTCCCTCCCAGCGTGGCAGAGAGCGTGAGGCTGACGGGCTTGCCGCTCTGCAGAGCCTAGAGTCGGCCACCGGGAGGCAGTGTTGCCTCTTCTCCAACCCCGGGTTCGAGGCCCCATCTGGGAAGAGCTGCAAGGCGGGAATCCAGATGATTGCAGGTAATAGAGGAAAGAAGAGACCAGGGAGCCGGAATACGTGCTAAGCGCTTGTGTGAAGTGTGGGAAATGGGAGGACAGAGGAAATCTAGGGTTTCTTCAAGCATTCTGATGTAAAGAAATAGGCTGCTTGCAGCACTGAGGAGTTCTGGTCTCCTGTGATGACCCCATCCGGCGGATGGAGAGCACGGGCTCCCTCGAGAAGCCGGTAGTTAGCTGGTTTCCCAGAAAACTGTGACCTTGAGTGGTGAGTGGAGTGAGTTCCGCGCCGGCAGGGCTCCCGCCCCCGGGTCTTTCCTCAGCCTCCAGCATGTGTCTGACTTATAACCAGTTGTGCAATGAATGGGTTAACAGGGCCTCCGACCCTTGCTGGGAAGTTGCCTCTGGAGGCGCTGGCCAGGGTCCTCGGATCCTCCCTGCAACTTTAGCTGCGTACCCTTGGCCTCGGTACCCCAGGGACCGAACATCACTCACACACTGAACGCGGGACCCCGCTTAGACATGCACGTTTGAAAGGAAAAGATGGCTATAAACGGGAAATACAAGTTCCTTCTCTCATTTATCTATCTATTTAGAGATAGTGCGCCCACGCAGGTAGGGGAAGGGGAGAGGGAGGAGTGGAGCCTGGCACCCTGAGATCATGACCTGAGCCGCCGAAATCAAGAACCGGTTCGAAGGCTTCAGTGTTAAGAGGAGAGAAAATTGGGCCCCAGAGGGGCTAAACGATTGCCAAGGGCACGGAGCTGACACGTGGTAGGACTTGGGAGGAAATACGAGCTTTCATTTTCAAAGACCGAACTGCCCTTTCTTCATTGTACCTCGTATCCCATGACATGTGGAGTGAATGATGGATGGGTGTCGGCTCTTGGGTGCTGACAATGTGTATCTGTGACCCCAGCTCCAGCAATTGATGGGGCAGAGTCCTTTGAATTTGGGTTTGAGAAAGACAGACACTAACTGGGGTGAAATTAGGTGGTTTAAAATGCATTTTGACATATTTCACCTGGAGACACACTACTGACAGGTAAATAAAATCAATACAGAGACACCTCTCTGCCAATGAGTAACATGTTGCTCTTGGGCAAGTAGATAAATTCAAGGAGATTGTCTTTCCCAGCTACACTTAAAAAGTTTAGTACATGAATAATTGAGCAACTTCTTGGCACATTCAGTATTTATTTGTAAGCCTTCTCTTGGCAGAAAGAGAGAAAAAAAAATTTCGAAAACAAATTTTGCATTAGCTAGGAGTTTTATTGTTTGCCAGAAGTGTACATAATTACGTCCGCAAAGGAACATACTGGTGTTTCCCCTTATTGTCTTGTAGATCTACTGATGTGAAATATATCAGGCAAATCAGAAGGGAGGGGCAACACCCTGGACCTCCGGGCGCATGTATGCCCTGCAGGAGATCAGAAGAGAACTGCTGGAAATCTGTTTGCTCATCGATCATGATCCTCATTATACTCTCACGATCCTGTGGTGTTAGAATCATTTTTGTACCTGCCTCTTCTCTCCAGCCAGGCCAGCAGCTGGTCCCCAGGGGCACAGAGCTTTACAGGAGTGGAGGCTCAGTAATTGTTGAGTAAGTGTTTCCTATTCCAAGATGTTCACAATGTCTTTGTAAAATTTAAGTTCTGGTTTGTAAAGGGGTAGAGAGTTTGCCTCTGATCCCCTAACATCCAGTGGTGGAAGGGGAAGCCATCCGGAGAAAGCTGGGAAAGCCTGCGTTTATCCTTCAGGTGCTTCTTGGGTCTGAGGAAGAGCCGAGGTTGAACTTGTGTGTAGAGGAGAGTGGCCGCTGGTCACATTAACCCAAGGATGGGAATCCAAGGATGTCAGCATTGGGGGTCTGGGAAATGACCCCTCCATCTGTTATAACACATATGATCCACAGTGCCTTATGTAGATGTGGAGGTCTCACTGATCTTGCGTTCCTGTCTTTGTTCACTGAGTTAATGATTTCCGAACTCCTTCGCGGTGCCGACAGTGTTCTGAGTGAGGAGGTGCGGCAGGGAGAGGAGACACAAGCAGGTGCCCCAGCAGTAAACCCCCGGCAGCAGCGTGCCATGTAGCCTGGCTGGAGACCGGACTGAGATCCGCCATGAGATGCAGCCCCTCTCCCATGGGCTGGGAACACTCCGTTCCTTTCTAGGGCAGGGTTGAATTAAGTCTTCTGGGATGACATTCCTGGTGGGGGGGGGGGGCCCGCAGCACCCTCTCTGCATTTATGTAAACATTGCTTAGGAAAAAACCAAACTGCTTCATTTAAATAGCCTTAAGCAAATACAGCTTAGTTTTTGATGTTTGGGTTTTGTTTTGTTTTTATCAGAGGGTGTTAAAATACAGATCTGGAGCTAACTCGGGCTTTGCCAAGCAAATTGCCACTAAGAGGGTGAGACAGGGGACTGTGGCCATCACACACTTTCTCTTGCTCTCATTCTCTCTCTCCCCGCTGCATGCTGTCTCCTAGCGCCCACTGAAAAAGCCAATGCTTGACTCTATTTTCTCAGTCCAGGCATTTCCTCTAATTAGGCCAGCGTGGGTGCGTTTGGCTTTTTCCTTTAGTATGAGGTTTCTAGTAAGTGTGACTGATGAAGAGACAGAGTAGAAGGCAAATTAGCAGGCTTTCCTATCAAATATACTTCCTAAAATATATTTATATTTGGAATCGCTCTTCATGCTGGCCACGCCTCCGTTCAGCACCCTCTTGGTCTTCTCTGTCCACATGGGCGGTGTTCCACTGGGTTCAGACAAGGGCATGGCTGGGAGAGAGAGGAGATGGGGGTTGGTTCTGCTCTTCCCCCAGCCGTTGGCCCCTGGTTCTGGTCATGGCTCCTCCCCTTACAAGTTCAGCTCTGTTGCGTGGCCCCCAGCCCCCAGGATGCCGTTTCTTCTTGGCCCTTTGGGTCCGGGAATGGCAAGCCCTCCTTTGCTGCTGGTCAACCCTCCCCTCCCCCCTGTGCTTCGGCATTCTCCGGGAGGACAAGTAGGAGCGAGAGTGAGAGACTGCATGCGTCTTCTACTTGTAATGACCTTCACCCTCTGCAACTGGAGAAGAGGCATGTGTGAGTGTGGAGTACTGGGGGGGGGGTGCCCTGGTGACATTGGAGCAGGGGTGGGAGAAGGAGGGCGGCACCAGGAACGAGAAGATGGTCACCCCTATGTCGCCTGAACTCACAGTCTGCTAGGAAGGCAATTTTCCAAAGCTTCTATTTCCCTCCTGGAGAAGGCCGTTTACTCTCCTTTCCAACTTACCGAAAAGGAGCAGAGAATGTCTTCTACTGGCCTTCCGCACAGAAGAGAAGAAAAGAATAATTTGAAGAAAGTGATTTTCACTTTGCTGATTAAAACGCAGGTCGGGGGCCCAATTTAGGTCATCTACAATTCTAAATCTACAATATAGAAAAGAGAAATCAGGACTTTTTCTCGTGTTAATGCTTTGCCTTTTAAAATGCAGAGTTTGAGTTAATCCTAAAATGTAAATGATTGTGGCCCTAACTCCAGCCAGGAAAGTGAGCCCTCGCCTGCATGGCAAAGTGATTCTCATGCATCCCCTAGTTTGTAGAGGGTGGGCATAGAGTTTATGAAGAACGTCTGAAAGCATGAGTGATACCCTCTGGCCTGGTCTCTCCTACCCCACACCGAGGCTGGGCAGGGCGGCTGGGAAGGGAGGCATGACGGGGCGGGGGTGGGGAATACCACCGTGAGTTCAGAATTGACTCTGAGCTGTTCAGCTTCAGAGTGGAGGTGACTTTGACAGGGAAGGGGGTGAGGCGGATGTGGATGGGATGGATGCAAGAGGACAAGAGGGCTGTCTGGGGCGAACACCGTACTCCAAAGTCAGACACAGTAGTTTTACCCAGCCCTTGGATTCCACGTCGGCCTGAAAGGGATTCGTCGCATCTCTAGACGTCCTGGGTTATACTCGGCTCATGTGGGATTGCTCCATAGCTTTGTCATGTCATTCATCGGTCATCGCTGTGGCTCTGTGACAGTGGGGGTGGGGCTGGCCTCCGGGGTGACAGAGGACCATAGGGAGTTGATGAACATCTGCAGTGGGTCCCAGAAATTATCCTAGAAAGTTGGTGTGCACTTAGACTCTTATCTAATACTCTGTGAACTGTGTTATGTGTCCCATTTGGCAGAGGAGATAATCGAGGCTCCTAAATAACTTGGCCCGAAGCCTCTTGGTTAGCAAGTGTCCAAACCGAATGAGTATTTGAGCTCCAGCCTGGCTGATTCACTAGTCCCTGCCGTGTTTGGAGACTCCAGGAGAACCCTGAGACTTGGTCGGGGCAGGGGGGCCTCTGGGCAGTGGCTGGAGGGTGGCTGTGTCTTGCCCTCTGCACCCCACCTCCCCGGGCTTCACCACTGCGGTTTTGGAACCACCGATGAGTGACGTGGGACAGCGTGACAGCCTGGGGACTCACTGCACACAAGCTGGGTGTGGCCACTAAGAGACCAAGGGACACCTTTCCTTAGTGAGATGGCTGGGACCTAGGATCAGTCGGGCACACTCTGGTTCTTTACAGGGAGTCGAGGATCCCCCCGGGGTTGTTAATGGAAGGTGAGCCAAGGGCGGAGGGTGGGAGCGTGGGCTGCGGTGGATGGGGCTCCAAACCCCGCACTGATTGGGGTGAAAATAGCAGTGCCTTGGATCTGGATGACACCGAGGAAACCAGAGACGTCCTTGTGGCTTGGGCTGGACGTCCTCCAGACGGGAGAGAGCTGAAGCCGGGGGCTGGTGCCGGAGCCTCTTCCCAGAAAACGGCAGGTGCTTTGGGTTTGGAAGGGCCTTTCTGATCTGTTCATCTTCATGAAATAGGTGGTTTTCCCCACCCCCCACCCCCATTTGACAAATGTGGAAACAGAGGCAGAATTATTACTTGGCTTTTATGAGAAATAGCAAAACAGAGACCAGCTCTCCTGTGTCCTTGTTCTTAGCCAGCTTCTGGGTACTGCCATGGTCCTCATGTCGGGGAGGAGAGCTTCCAGGGAGACTGTGGAGCAGAGGCCACGGTTTGAGAGATGGAGGGCTAGGGTGTGGGAAGGAGGGAGGACCAGAGCACAACATGGCCCCAGGGCAGGGCTGTCTGCTGCTGAGGTTCACTCTCTCCAGGAAAGACACCTGCCCGCCACGGCTGCATGCCGGGGAGTGGCCCTCATGGGACTCAGGGCACAAAGGAGACGGTTTAGGACATTGGTAAATGTCCTGGAGAAAAGTAATTGTGGTGATGG
>PITA01033077.1:0-13184 GCA_004023965.1 Spilogale gracilis | reverse complement strand
TCGATAAACCATTGGCCAAACTAACCCAAAAGAAAAGGGAGAAGACCCAAATTAACAAAATCATGAATGAAAGGGGAGAGATCACGACTAACACCAAGGAAATAGAAACAATCATCAAAAATTACTATCAACAATTATATGCCAATATGTTTAACAACCTAGAAGAGATGGATACATTCCTAGAAACCTATAAACTACCTAGACTGAAACAGGAAGACATTTACAATCTGAATAGACCTATATCTAGCAATGAGATTGAAGCAGTGATCAAAAACCTCCCCCAAAACAAGAGTCCAGGTCCAGACGGATCCCTGAGGAATTCTACCAAACATTCAAAGAAGAAATAACACCTATTCTCCTGAAGCTATTTCAAAAAATAGAAATGGAAGGAAAACTTCCAGACTTTCTATGAAGCCAGCATCACTCTAATCCCCAAACGAGAGAAAGACCCCATCAAAAAGGAGAACTTCAGACCAATATTGCTGATGAATATGGATGCCAAGATTCTCAACAAGATCCTTGCTAACAGTATCCAACAATACATTAAAAAGATTATCTACCATGACCAGGTGGGTTTTATCCCAGGGATGCAAGGGTGGTTCAACACTCACAAAATAATCAATGTGATAGAACAAATCAATAAGAGAAGAGAGAAAAACCACATGGTACTCTCAATTGATGCAGAAAAGGCATTTGACAAAATACAACATCTGTTCCTGATCAAAACTCTTCAAGTATTGGGATAGAGGGAACATTTCTCAACCTCATAAAATCTATCTAAGAAAAACCCACAGTGAATATCGTCCTCAATGGGGAAAAACTAACAGCCTTTCCTCTGAGATCAGGAACAAGGCAAGGATGCCCACTCTCACCACTACTATTCAACATAGTGTTAGAAGTCCTAGCAACAGCAATCAGACAACAGAAAGAAAGAAAAGGTATCCAGCTTGGCAAAGAGGAAGTCAAACTCTATCTCTTTGCAGATGACATGATACTAAATGTGGAAAACCCAAAAGACTCTACCCACAAACTACTAGAACTCATACAACAATTTGGTAATGTGGCAGGATACAAAATCAATGCGCAGAAATCAGTTGCATTCTTATACACTAACAACAAAAAAATAGAAAGGGAAATCAGAGAATCGATTCCATTTCCTATAGCATCAAAAACTACAGGAATATAAAACTTAGGAATAAACCTAACCATAGTAGTCAAGGATCTGTACTCAAGGAACTACAGAACACTCATGAACAAAATTGAAGAAGACACAAAAAGATGGAAGAGCATTCCATGCTCGTGGATCAGAAGAATAAACATTGTCAATGTCTATACAGCCCAGAGCAATCTATCCTTTCAATGCCATTCCGATCAAAATTCCACCAACATTCTTCAAAATGTTAGAACAAACAATCCTAAAATTTATATGGAACCAAAAAAGACCCAGAAATTCATTTTTAATGGATAGCCAACTAGCATTGGAAAGTAGGGCAAGAAGACTTATACTGTGTAAATTTTTTTTAAAAGATTTTATTTATTTGACAGAGAGAAACACAGCCAGAGAGGGAACACAAGCAGGGGGAGTGAGAGAGGGAGAAGCAGGCTTCCCGCCATGCAGGGAGCCCGATGTGACACTCGATCCCCAGTCTCCGGGATCATGACCTGAGCCGAAGGCAGTCACTTAACCAACTGAGCCACCCAGGTGCCCCTACTGTGTAAATTTTTAGAGGGATAGACAATGGGTCTCCAGAGGAGTGTCAGCTGCTTGAGATTGGGATCAAATATTTGTGTGCAAGATAATTTCACTTCCTTTTGGGTGCAAGAGGTGATGGTAAATGTTAGTTGGCATTGAAACAGCATCTTTATGCTGTAGATGCATTTCAGATGGTGGTACTTCTGAATAGTTTCATAGAGTAATTTTTCTTTTTTAAGATTTTATTTATTTGGGGGCACCTGGGTGGCTCAGTTGGTTAAGCGTCTGCCTTCGGCTCAGGTCATAATCCCGGAGACCTGGGATTGAGCCCCACATCAGGCTCCCTGCTTGGCAGGAAGCTTGCTTCTTCCTCTCTCACTCCCCCTGCTTGTGTTCCCTCTCTCACTGTGTTTCTCTCTGTCAAATAAATAAATAAATAAATTTTTAAAAAAGAATTTACTTATTTGACAGAGTCAGTGAGAGAGGGAACAGGGCTGGGGGAGTGGGTGAGGGCGAAGCAGGCTTCCTGCTGAGCAAGGAGGCTGATACACAGGGCACTATCCTAGGACCCTAAGATCATGACCTGAGCCTAAGGCAGACACTTAATGACTGAGATACCCAGGTGCCCCACAGAGTGATTTTTAAGTAGGTTAGACATATTTTATAAGTGAAAATTGAATTACTAAAAAGAATGAGATTTTCTTTTCCAAAAAGGCTTCTAAAGTAAAACTCCAAATAGACACTAAATTAACATCAACAAAAATCGGACAAATGATAGAATGACCAAGGATTTTTTTTTTAATTTCTAAATTAAAATTGTTAGATGCAATAGAACATGTTCTGAAGAATAAATCTTAGGTTTAATACTGGATGCACTCAAAGTATGAAATACTATTACCTCTTTTTCAAGAGTCTAAACTTAGTCATGTGTCATTTTTGCTTTATTGTCAATTATAGTGTCATCTATACTAGCCTACCATCCTCCATCCTCTAGTGTTTCAACCAACTTAGCTTCATACAGGCAGAGTTACATAGAGCATCCCCAGATTGTACGAAATTAACCAGGACATTCTGAACTGATGTTGCCAGCCAGAATGGAGCTAAATTCTAATTACTCATCATGGTGCAGCTTTTTTGGAAAAGAAGGCTTTGCCTCCCCCAAACAAGAGTGGTTTTCAAGAACTCTTACTAAGTCAATTTTTATTTCACAGTAATTCTCTCTTGAATGTATACCATATATATGCATTTATTTTTCTGTGTTCAATGTTATGGTGACAGACCCATTGTTTTTACTGTCTTTTATACTTCATATTATTAAATACTTGTGAAAATCTTGATTTTGATGGCGTTGTAGTCAGCCCAAGCTGCCATAACAAAATATCACAGATTGAGTAGCTCAAATAACAGATAACTATCCTCTCACAGTTCTGGACACTGGAATTCAAAGATCAGGGTACCAGTAGAACTGATCCCTAGTGAGACTTATCTTCTCAGTTTTCAGATGACTACCTTGTTATCAGGAGTGACTTGGTTTTAAATCACGATGTGGACCTTTGAGTGAATTGTAATGAATTGAAGACCTTGAACTTCTTTGAGTTTCTCTTGTGGGCAGAAGTGGCAGAATCTTCCCCAGTCAAGGGATTAGCTAAGTATTGCCTATTATCCCCCTAAGGCTCTCACCTGACAGTGGCTTTTTAGGTGGATACCCATTCTTAGTTCCTACATCCATTACTTTACTCTGTGGTTAGACTTACAGGTAGATGCAGCAGACCACAAAATGATGACTATAAAACCTAATCTGACAGGATGCACCAGATACAACAAAGAAATATAAAATTTTATCAAGCTATATTGACACAAACCTGATGAATTCAGGTGAGAATAAGCCTAAGAGCACTATACAAGGAATGGAAAAAATGTACTGTTAGATCTGGCTGAATTTATTGATAGAGTACGCTCACCAAAAAGTCCTGAACAATATTGAATTAACAATAAGGAGTGTACTTCACTTTACTTATTTGCTTGAATAAAACCTGGGCTCAAAAGTGACCTGCATTAAATGAAGTTAAGATTTAAAAAATATAATTGTTATACTTTAAAGGGAAAATCTAAAGGTTTATGGGGATTAGTATACTTATGCATTCATTGTGTAGGATCTTCCTATCCCTTAAATCTATGTCCTGGGACTATCCAGAGGATGTATCCTCCACCAATACTTTGAACAATATATTTCTTTGAAAAACATCAACATCATTGAAAAAACTCTATATTTTTTTTGCTTCTTATCTGCAAGCCAAAGTTTACAGTTGAAGATACTGTCATTGCAGTGAGTTCTCAGACTTAAGCGGGATGATAGGATACCCGGGCTACAGATATTACTTAATGATCAGAAGCTATGTGAACATGATCATTATAAGGGACAACAGGGTTTGCAGTAATTAGAATATTTTGACACAGATTTTTGGTAGAGATTAATTGATTATAGGGACACTAGACTTGAGATACATGAGTATTTTCCTAAAATAAAGTGGGAAAACCTCACAGTTTACTCAATTTTCAGACTTGAGCCAATTCACAGAACTAGACTATGAACTTTGAATCAAATAAATTGTTCTATTCTAAATATATGACTTCCAGCTGCACATCAAAGCCATCTGCTTTAATTAACACCTTTCCAGACAATAGGATTAGCTGAGAGGAAATGTAGGGCAAGAAGCCTGACTTTAAAGATGTGTCACATGTCACATCTTCTCATATTCCATTGGCTTGAAATACTGGCAATATGTCACTGCTCAGGTAATTGATGTAATCTGTAGCCGAGAAGCTATTTATCTATTCAAACTTCAAGAAATATATTACTAGAAAAAAAGAAAAATGAGTAATGAATGAAAATTAGCCATATCTGTTAAATCTTTTTCTAAGATTTATTTATTTGAGAGAGAGGAAGAATGACAGCTGGGGGAAGTCCAGAGGGTGAGGGGAAGAGAGAATCTCAAGAAGAATCCAAGGCGAGCATAATTCTGATGCAGGGCTCTGTTTCACAACCCTGGGATTATGACCTGAGCCAAAACTAAGAGTCAGATGCTTAACCAACTCAGCCACCCAGGTGTCCCTCTGTTAAATCTTTAATAGTGCTTCCTCCCCTCCCTATTTTATACTTCTTTATTTTTTATGTAAGTTAATATAGATTAACAACTTTCTTTATATTAATACTACTAATCACTGCCTACTTGATATAACAAATGTATTTAAAATCCTGAATCATAAATTTTTAATAATACAGATTCTTTGCAAAGAGGCAAAGATTATGATGGATTTTTGGAAATAATCTAAAACATATCTCAGTAAATATCAGAGTTGAACTTACAGAACCAGTTTTTCTAGGGTGCCTGGTGGCTCAGTTCATTGGGCATCTGCCTTCAGCTCAGTTCATGATCACCAATTCCTGGGATCTAACCCCACATCCTGTTCAATGAAAGGCCTGCTTCTCTCTTTACCATTCACTCTGCTTATGTTCCCCCTCTCATTGTCTCTCTCTCTGTCAAATAAATAAAATCTTAAAAAAAATAGAACCAGTTTTTCTAATCACAATGATAGATAATAGAAATTGCTAACAAGAGATAATCAAATACTTCTCCAAGAATTAAATGGCAGATGATGTCAGCCCTGGAATGGGAGGCCACTAGAGGTTTTGGCATTAGTATCTGGGATCTGGATAGGGACCACTGCTGTGTAGGGGCTTGCATCACCAAGTGGGCCACATGGTTAAGAATATGAAGATCAAGTTCCTGGAGGAGATCTATTTATTTTCTCTACCCCTCAAGGAATCTAGGATCATTTATTTTTTCCTGGGGATATCCCTCAAGGATTAAGTTTTGAAGGTTATACCTATGCAAAAGCAGACACAGGCTGGCATTTGCTGCCATCAGAGTTCACAATGGACACATTGGTCTGGGTGTTAAGTTTTCCAGGGAGATAGCCACTGCCATCTGTGGGGACATAATCCTGGCTTAGGTTTCCATCATCTTGTGTAGTGAGACTACTATGGAAACAAGATCAGCAAGCACTACACTGTCTCATGCAAGGTGACTAGCCACTGTGCTGGTGTGCCTCATCCTTGCTCCAGAGGCACTGGCATATTCCAAGAAGCTACACTTCAACCAGGAGCTGTACTGCCACCAAAGTCACTTTTGATGCCATTTTCAAGTCTTAGAGCTATCTCATCCCTCACCTCTAGAAGGTAATTGTGTTCACCAAGTTTCCTATCAGGAATTCACTGACCATCTTGTGAAGACCCACACTAGAGTTCCCATGCAGAGTACCCAGGTTCCAGCAGTGACCACCACATGGTTATATACAAGAAAAATTAAGCAAAGCCTACTTAAAAAAATAGATAATTGAACAAAAACATTTCTGAATTAAATATCACACTTTAATTTATGGTTCTGAAAAAATAATTGTGAAAATTTAAAAATACTTATGATAAGTGTCCCAAAACACACATGGGATGAAGCTAATGTAGTAGTACAAATTAAGAAAATAAAGAGTAAGTGTTCGGGGTAAGAACTTAGGAGAAAACAGCAAAATAAAAAAAGATCAGTATAAACTTTGGTGTTCTATAGTAAAGCATTTCCTTCAACATGCTGTTATTTCTATCTACTTCTAAAAACAAACAAAAGCTACTATTCAACTTGTTACTTAACATATATGTCAATATTCAATACATTTTTAACATGCATTTCAAAATTTTCTAAAATATATTTCAAATCCAGATGTCCAAACTTGAGCTCTAGCCTACCGACCTTGTCATCATCATTTCAATAAAGTTTAACTTTAGGCTTCCAGTTACTCATGACAAATATTTGGGCAGCCAATTTGATTTCTCTTTTCCATCTCCTCTATCATTGATCCATAGACAACATATTTTTTCTCTGAATTCAGAATAGTTCTGAAATCTGATAACTTATAAGTACGTCCACAGCATTAAAACGGAGCAAATTACCCATACAACTGATACCACGAATCATTCAAATGAATATGCTGAATGTAAGAAGATGAAAACAAAACAGTACACGCTGTATAATTCTATTTATAAGTTATCCTAGAATTAGTCTATGGTTTAAAAAATGTTTTTCTCTGGCTGGGATATTGACTGAGAAACGATATGACAGAAATTTCTAATGGAAATTTTCTACTGGAAATTTTTCTAATGGATTTTTTCTACTGGCAGGTTTAGCCAGATATATGCACTACCAAAAATTCATTGTTTTACTATTAAAATGTGTTTTCTCACTAAATGTGAATTCTGTGTAACACAATGGAAATTAGTATTTTTTATTTTTGTTAAAGATTTTATTTATTTGACAGAGAGAAACACAGCTAGAGAGGGAACACAAGCAGGAGGAGTGAGAGAGGGAGAAGCAGGCCTCCCGCTGAGCAGGAAGCCCAATGTGGGGCTCAATCCCAGGTCTCCAGGATCATGACCTGAGCCGAAGGCAGTCACCCAACCAACTGAGCCACCCAGGTGCCCCGGGAATTTAGTTATTTAATTTCTAAGTTTGCTTCTCATATCAGAATGGATAAAATTCCTCAAACTACTATTTGTTATGCTAGGCTTAAGCAAACGAATAAATATGAGGATAATAAAAGTTGTATTTCTCAATGTAGAGCAAGGAGTTAAAGATATGGAAAGTGAAATCACTAGAATGAAACTTGGGTTGTTGCATTGAATCATAGATATCAGTATAGATACACACAAACACACATATATACATATGTATGTTATACCCATACATACATCTGTATATTTTTTCCTATTATCTGTTTATGCAGAAGACCTAAAAACAATGCTACACCAGTGACAATGAGCATATGTGGCATCTAGCTCTTGGTTCCTAAATAAAATTCTCCACTAAATAAAACAAGGGATATAGTTGATTTCAGGGTGTGGCTGGTAAAGTAGAAGATAAAGCTAGTACTTATTTTCACACTGGAGAGTAAAGAAGTAATTCAAGAATTATAGAACCATGTCAAAAGAACATGAAAAACTTAAAGAGGCTTCCACTGGCCAAGTTTGGTAGAAGTCAAACATCAAAATAAATAACAGTCTATCAAATGAAAATCATAAAATTCATACTGATATATTAAATACCAAAAAAAGAAAATCTCTTTATTAAAATGGAGGCTGATGAATGTAGTAGGAATGTTGAAACTGGAAAATCATCAATGGATGTTAAACTATTCATTGAAAGCTTGATAAGAGAATATTTAAATATTTTTATAGTTTTTCCAAAGAATGTTAATTAGAAAAAGAAAGTAACCTGACAGAGTAATCTGACAGATATAACTTCCAGTGATTAATATTTAACATCACCAATATTGGGAAATCTTAAAGTAATCCCACCCAAATACATAACCAAAATAGAGTCATGGAGAAACATCAGAAGGACACAAATTAAGGGGCATTCTATCTACATTTTTTTAATTAAGATATAATGTATTATTTTTTTCAGGGGTGCAGTTCTGTGATTCATCATTCTTACATAATTCACAGCACTCATCATAGCACATCCCTCCCCAATGTCCATCCCCCAGCCACCTCATCCCTCCCGGCTCCTGCTCCAATCCAGCAACCTTCAACTTGTTTCCTGAAATTAATAGTATCTTATCATTTGTCTCCTGCCCTGGTCCCATCTTGTTTCATTTTTCCCCTCCCTTCCCCTATGATCCTCTGTCTTGTTTCACAAATTCCTCATGTCAGAGAGATAATATGATATTTGTCTTTCTCTGATTGACCTTTTCCACTTAGCATAATACTCTCTAGTTCCATCCATGTTGTTGCAAATGGCAAGATTTTGTTGCTTTTTTTTTCTTTCTTATGGCTGCATGATATGAAATATCATGCATTCATATCATGCAGCCATACACACACACACACACACACACACACACACACACACACACACCATGTCCTGCTTATCTATTTATCTGTTGATGGACATCTAGGTTATTTTCATAGTTTATCTATTTGGCTATTGTGAACAGTGCTGCTATAAACATTGGGGTGCATGTCCCCCTTCAGATAGTTACATTTGTATTTTTATAGTAAATACCCGGTAGTGCAAGTGTTTGGTCTTAGGGTAGCTCTATTTTCATCTTTTTAGGGAACCTCCAGAGTGGCTGCATCAGCTTGGATTTCTACCAACAATGTAGGAGGGTTCCAGTTTCTCCACATCCTCACCAACACCCGTCTTTTCCTGATTGTTAATTTTAGCCATTCTGACTGGTGTGAGGTGGTATCTCACTGTGGTTTTGATTTGTATTTCCCTGATGCTGAGTGATGTTGAGCACTTTTTAATGTGTCCTTTGGCCATTTGGATGTCTTCTTTGAAGAAATATCTGTTCATGTCTTCTGCCCATTTCTTAATTGGATTATTTGCTCTTTGGGTGTTGTTTTATAAGTTTTTTATAGAGTTTGGTACTAGCCCTTTATGTGATGTGTCATTTATAAATATCTTCTCCCACTCTGTTGGCTGTCTTTTGGTTTTATCAACTGTTTCCTTTGCTGTGCAAAAGCTTTTGATCTTGATGAAATCCCAATAGTTCATCTTTGCCCTTGATTTTTTGCCTTTGGTGATATTTTTAGGAAAAAGTTGCTGTGGCTGAGATTGAAGAGATTGCTGCCTGTGTTCTCCTCAGGGATTGTGATGGATTCCTGTCTTACATTGAGGTCTTTCAACCATTTTGACTCTATTTTGTGTGTGGTGTAAGGAAATGGTCCAGGTTCATTCTTCTGCATGTGGCTGTCCAATTTTCCCAGCACCATTTGTTGAGAAGACTGTCTTTTTACCATTGGACATTCTCCATGCTTTGTTGAAGATGAGTTGACCATAGAGTTGAGGGTCCTTTTCTGGGCTCTCTATTCTGTTCCATTGATCTATGTGTCTGTTTTTTTTTGTGCCAGTACCATATTGTCTTGTTGGTTACAGCTTTGTAATAGAGCTTGAAGCCTAGAATTCTGATGCTTCCAGCTTTGGTTTTCTTTTTCAACATTCCTCTTGCTATTCAGGGTGTATTCTGGTTCCATATCAATTTTAGGATTATTTGTTCCATTTCTTTGGGAAAAAAAATGATGCTATTTTGATAGGGATTGCATTAAATGTGTAGATTGCTCTAGGTAGCATAGACATTTTTACATTATTTGTTCTTCCAGTCCATGAGCATGGGATGTTTTTCCATTTCTTTGTGTCTTCCTCAATTTATTCCATGAGTACTTTATAGTTTTCTGGGTGCATATTTTTTGCCTCTTTGGTTAGATTTATTTCCAGGTATGTTAGATTTTGGGTGCAATAGTAATTGGGATCAACTCCTTAATTTCTCTTTATTCTGTCTTGTTGTTGGTGTAGAGAAATGCAATTGATTTTTATATATTGGTTTTATATCCCTATGTTTTACTGAATTCCTGTGTGAGTTCTAGCAGTTTTGGAATGGAGTCTTTTGCATTTTCCACATAAAGTATGGATATCATCTGCAAAAAGTGAGAGTTTGACTTCTTCCTTGCCAATTCAGATGCATTTTACTTATTTTTGTTGTCTGATTGCTGAAGCTAGGACTCCCAGTACTCTGTTGAACAGCAGTGGCAATACTGGACATCCTTGCTGTGTTCTTCATCTTAGGGGAAAAGCTCTCAATTTTTTCCCCATTGAGGATGATATTCACTATGGGTTTTTCATACATAGCTTTTATGATATTGAGGTATGTATCCTCTATCCCTACATTGTGATGAGTTTTGATCAAGAAAGAATGCTGTACTTTGTCAAATGTTTTTCAGCATCTGTTGAGAGTATCATATGGCTTTTGTTCTCTTTTATTAATGTATTATGACATTGATTGATTTGTGGATGTTGAACCAACCTTGAAGCCCAGGAATAAATCCCACTTGGTGGTAAATAATCCTTTGAATACACTGTCAGATCCTATTGGCTAGTATTTTGGTGAGAATTTTTGTATCCATGTTCATCAGGGATATTGGTCTGTATTTCTCCTTTTTGGTGGAGGCTTTATCTAGTTTTGGGATAAAGGTAATCCTGGCCTCATAAAATATGTTTGGAAGTTTTCCTTCCATTTCTTTTTCTTTTGGAAGGGGACATTTCAGGAGAATAGGTGTTAATTCTTCTTTAAATGTTTGGTAGAATTCCCTTGGAAGCCATCTGGCTCTGGGCTCTTCTTTTTTGGAGATTTTTGATGACTGCTTCAATATCCTTACTTGTTATGGGTCTGTTCAGGTTTTCTGTTTCTTCCTGGCTCAGTTTTGGTAGTTTATATGTCTCTAGGAATGCATCCATTTCTTTCAGATTGTCAAATTGCTGGCATATAGTTACTCATAATATGTTCTTATATTGTTTTTATTTCTTTGGTGTTGGTTGTAATCTCTCCTCTTTTATTCATGGTTTTATTAGTTTGTGTCTTTCTCTTTTCTTTTTGATAAATCTGGCCCTGGGTTTATCAATCTTATTATTTCGAAGAACCAGCTTCTAGTTTTGTTAATCTCTTCTGCTGTTTTTTTGGTTTCTATTACATTGATTTCTGCTCTGATTTGATTATGTCTCTTCTCCTGCTGTGTTTAAGCTTTCTTTGCTGTTCTTTCTCCAGCAACTTTAGGTGTAGGGTTAGGTAATGTACTTGGGACCTTTCTTGTTTCTTGAGAAAGGCTTGCATTGCTATATACTTCCCTCTCAGGACTAACTTTTCTGTGTCCCAAAGATTTTGAACAGTTGTGTTTTCATTTTAATTTGTTTCCATGAATTTTTAAAATCTTCTTTAATTTCATGCTTGACCCATTCATTCTTTAGTAGGATACTCTTTAGCCTCCATGTATTTGAGTTCTTCCAAATGTTCCTCTTGTGGTTGAGTTCTAGTTTCAAAACATTGTGGTCTGAAAATATGTACTGAATGATCCCAATCTTTTGGTACCAGTTAAGAGCTGATTTGGGTACCAGTTGAGACCTAGGATGTGTTCTATTCTGGAGAATGTTCCATGTGCACTAGAGAAGAATGTGTATTCTGTTTCTTTGGGATGGAATGTTATGAATATATCTGTGATGTCCTTCTGGCCCAGTGTGTCTTTTAAAGCCTTTATTTCCTTATTGGTCTTTTGCTTAGATGATATATTTCAATGAGATATGTGTTAGAGTCCCCTATTATTTTTGATGTTTTTCTTTGATTTTGTTATTAATTGGTTTATATAATTGGCTGTTCCCATATTAGAGGCATAGATATTTAAAATTTTTAGTTATTCTTGTTGTACAGGCCTTAGTTATGACATAATGTCCTTCCTCATCTCTTATTACAGTCTTTGGCTTAAGATCTGATTGGACTGATATAAGAATTACCACCCCAGCTTTCTTTTGATGTCCATTAGCATGGTAAATTGTTTTCGACCCCCTCACTTTAAATATGGAGGTGTCTTTGGATGTAAAATGAGTTTTTTGCAGACAGCATATCAATGGGCTTGTTTTTTTATCCATTCTGATATCTTGTGTCTTTTGATTCGGGTACTTAGCCCATTTACGTTCAGGGTAACTATTGAAAGATATGAATTTATTGCCATTGTATTGTGTGTATGGTAACACTTACTGCATATTGCCTGTATTCCCTTCTGGTCTATGTTATTTTTAGGTGCTCTCTTTGCTTAGAGAACCTCTTTCAAAATTTCTTGTAGGGCTGGTTTGGTATTTGTAAATTCTTTTAGTTTTTGTTTGTCCTGGAAGATTTTTATAGCAGTGACAACCTAGCTGGATACAGTATTATTGGCTGCACATTTTTCTCGTTTAGTGCTCTGAATATATCATGCCAGTCCTTTCTGGCCTGCAAGGTCTCTGTGGGTAGGTCTGCTGCCAATCTAGTATTTCTATCTTTGTAGGTTACAGACTCCTTGTCCAGAGCTGCTTTCAGGATTTTGTCTTTGTCTCTGTGACTTGTATGTTTTACTATTGGTTACCTGGGTGTGGACCTATTTTTTATTGATATTGAGGGGGTTTCTCTGTGCCTCCTGGATTTTGATGCCTGTTTGCTTCCCCAAATTAGGAAAGTTCCTGCTATAATTTGCTCTGGTATACCTTCTTCCCCTCTCTCTCTTTCATCTTCTGGGATCCCAAGTATTCTAATATTGTTTCATCTTATGGTATCACTTATCTCTTGAATTCTCCCCTTGTGGTCAAGTAAGTTGTTTGTCTCTTTTTTCAGCTTCTTTATTCTCCATCATTTGGTCTTCTATATCACTAATTTTCTCTTCTGTCTCATTTATTCTCCATTTTTTATTGCACCTCATTAATAGCTTTTTGATGTCAACTTGGTTAGATTTTAGTTCTTTTATTTCTCCTGAATGGAATTGAGTAACTTCTATACTTTTTTCAATCCAAGCTAGCATGTTTATAATTGTCATTCTCAACTCTAGTTCTGACATCTTATTAATGTCTATATTGATCTGTAT
>PITA01033076.1:0-13178 GCA_004023965.1 Spilogale gracilis | reverse complement strand
CTTACACCACACACAAAGGCAAACTCGAAATGGATGAAAGACCTCAACGTGAGGCAGGAATCCATCAAAATCCTGGAAGAGAACATAGGCAGTAACCTCTTTGACATCGGCCACAGCAACTTCTTTCAAGACACGTCCAAGAACAACCAATCCTGAAATTTTTATGACACCAAAACAGAACCCAAATAGACAAAGCAACTTGAAAAAGAAAAACAAGGCTGGAGGCATCACAATTCCAGAGTTCAAGTAATATTACAATGCTGTAGTTATTCAAACAGTATGGTATTGGTACAAAAATAGATACATTGTTCACTAGAATTAAGTAGGAAATCCAAAAATGAACCAATAACCATATGGTCAATTAATCTTTGACAAGGTAGGAAAGAATATACAATGGCATAAAGAATGTCTCTTCTACAAATGGTGTTGGGAAAACTGGGCAGTAACATGTAAAAGAATGAAACTGTATCCTTACAGCATACACAAAAATAAATTTAAAATGGATTAAAGGCCTTAATGTGAGAATTAAAACCAGAAAAATCCTAGAATAGAACAGAGCAAGTATCTTCTTCAACAGTAGCTGTAGCAACTTATTTCCAGATACATCTCTTCAGACAAGGAAAGCAAAAGGAAAAATAAACTATTAGGATTTCATCAAAACAAAAAGCTTCTGCACAACAAAGAAAATAATCTTCACAACAAAGAAACTAAAAGGCAACTTACTGGATGGGATACGATATTTGCAAATGACAACTGATAAAGGCCTAGTTTCTAAAACACATAAAGAACTCAACACCCAAAAAACAAATAATCCAATTAAAAATGAGCAGAAGACATAAATAGGCATTTTTCCAAATATGACATCCAAATGGCTAACAGACACATGAAGAGGTCCTCATTATCACTTATCAGGCATCTACAAATCAAAACTAAAATGAGCTATCACTTTGCACCAGTCAGAAAACTAACTTCAACAACACAAGAAACAACAGGTGTTGGCAAGGATGTGAACAATGAGGAATCCCCTTACACTGTGGGTGGGAATGCAAATTGGTGCAGCCACTCTGTAAAACAGTATGGAGTTTCTTCAAAAAGTTAAAGATAGAGGTCACCTGAGTGAGACGGTTAAGCATCTGACTTGATTTTTGCTCTGGTCATGATCTCAGGGTTGCGAGATCAAGCCCCATTTTGGGCTCTATTTTGGGCATGAAGCCTGCTTAAGATTTTCCCTCTATCTCTCCTTCTTTCCCTCCCTCCCTCCCTCTCCAATTTTTTTAAGTTAAAAATTGAACTACCGTATGGTCCTGCAATTGCACTATTAGGTATTAACCCAAAGAATACAAAAACGCTGATTCAAAGGGATACATGCATTCTGGTGTTTATAGCAGTATTATCTGCAATAGCCAGATTAAAGAAATAGCCCAAATGTATGTCACCTGATGAATGGATAAAGACGATGTACACACACACACACACACACACACACACACACACAGAGAGAGAAGAATATTACTCAGCCATAAAAAGGAGTGAAATCTTACAATTTGCAAAGTCATGAATGGAGTTAGAGGGCATTATGGTACATGCAATAAGAAACCCAGAGAAAGACAAACACCATATGGTTTCACTCATGGAATTTAAGAAACAAATGAACAAAGGGACAGAAAGAGAAAGAGGCAGTTCTTGAAACAAACTCTTAATTATGGAGAACAAACTGATGACTACCAGAGGAGGGGTGGGGGGGATGGGTTAAAAAGGTGATAGGGTTTATGAGTGCACTTGTCATGATGAGCACAGGATGATGTATGGCAGTGTTGACTCATTGTAATGTATAGCTGAAACTAATATTGCACTGTCCGTTAACTAACTGGAATTTAATTTTTAAAAGATTTTATTAATTTATTTTTCAGAGAGAGCACAAGCAGGAGGAACAGCAGGCAGAGGGAGAAGCAGACACCCTACTGAGCAGAGTCTGATGTGGGGCTTATTTCCAGAACCATTGCATTTTGACCTGAGCAAAGGCAGATGCTTAACTGACTGAGCCTACCAGGCACCCAGATTTACTTTTTAAAAGTTTTCATTAAATTCCAGTTAGTTGAGACACCCAGGAGGGGCTCAGTAGGTTAAGTGGCTGCCTTTGGCTCAGGTCATGATCCCAGAGTCCTGCGATTGAGTCCCAAATTGGGCTCCTTGCTCAACTGGGTACCTGCTTCTCCCTCTGCCTGCTCTGCCTGCTGTTCCTCATGCTTGTGATCTCTCTCTCTCTCTCTCTCTGTCAAATAAAATAAATAGTATCTTAAAAAGTAAATATGGCATACACAGAATGTATTATGTGCATCTATAACTTTTATATTTTGTGGTGTCAACATTTTTAAATTATTTTTTTACATTGATACATAAGTGTCTCTTCCCAATTACAAGTCCATACTCAAATTAAGTATAACCTCATATTTTTATAAGCACTCTAATTTCCATCTGGATGCCTTACAGATACCTCACATTCAAGATGTTAAAAAATTACTTTAGGAGCGCCTGGGTGGCTCAGTTGGTTAAGCGACTGCCTTCGGCTCAGGTCATGATCCCAGAGACCAGGGATTGAGTCCCACTTTGGGCTCCCTGCTCGGCGGAAGCCTACTTCTCCCTCTCTCACTCCCCCTGCTTGTGTTCCTTCTCTGGCTGTGTTTCTCTCTGTCAAATAAATAAAATCTTTAAAAAATTACTTTATTATCTTACCCCACTAAACAAATAAATAAAAACACTCCTTGTTTTCTGTACTTACTTTGTGCTTGGTACCACTATCCAGGTACTTAATCCAAGGATCTGCTTGTTAACCTTAACCCTACCAACTCCCTCATTCCCTCAATTATCAATCACCATATCTTATTGTTTCTTCCTAATGACTCAAAACCCCAACTAATTCTCTCAATCATCATTTTCTACCACCTTTGTTCAAGTCATTATCATCATTTGTATGGATTATTACAATTTCTAACTGTTTTTTCTGCTTCCAATGCATCCTTACTTTTAGTCATTTGATGATGATTATATTGTTGGATCTTCCTTTTCACCCCAATCTCCACCATTCTTCTGAATGACTTCAATGTATATGTGCATGACTCATCCGAAACTCCAGTTTATCAGTTCCTTGATATCCACAATTCAACTGTCTTTCATCTCCATTTTATTTTATCCCTTAGCCAAATTCCAAACTTTTTTATCACCTGAACTTGCTCTGTCAAAAGTAAAATTAAACCACACTCACTGTTTCCACTCCCACATCTTCCAATTTTAGTCCATTCTAATCTGGCTTATTTTCCACAAATTATTAAAATCACTAGCCTCTCCCCTATTGCTACATCCATTGGAAAATATTTCATTCTTATTTAACCTCTCTGAAGCAACTGAAACTGTTGATCTTTTCATCCTTAAAATGATCTTCTTAACATCTTTGATACCATCTTCTCCTGGTTTTCCTTCTAATGTCTTACTCACTTTTTCTCAGGCTTATTTTTCAATCACTACCTCCTTTAAAACTTGGTTGGTGTTCCTTGGGGTCTTATCCTAGGATTCTTATGATCTCATTTAATGGACTCTTCTGTCACAACTGTATTCATTACTTTGCCTTCAATTACTACTTAAATATTGATACCTTTCAAATCTATGATATGAGATCATATCTTTTTCCTGACATTTCAAATTCAACAGTCAAAAGTGAACACATCATTATGCAATCTCTCCCATCCCAAGTCAGATTCATCCCACTTTCCCTGTCTTGGCTACTGACATCACTATTTGGACTTTAAGCCCCAAATCTGGGGACCATTCCACAATTTTCCTTCAAAAACGTGGTGTCTTTCAAGAATCCTTTTTTTCTCAACTTCAATATCCAATTAGTCACTGAATCCTGTTGATTTTACTTCATTGATCTTTTTTTTTACAGCCTATCTATCCCCTCCTCCAACATTCACCACTCTTACTATTAGGTATTTACACATTAAATTCCCTAAAATTGAACTTTTTCCCCCTGTTTTTCTTCCACACCATCCCTTTACTTGTGTGCTTTTTTTCTTATCCTTTAGATCAGTGGTTCTCACAGTGCATTGAGATTTCCTGATCCAGAAACACAAGAATTACCTGAAAACTTGTTTGAAATAACAAATTCTTCAACCCTATACCCAACCTACTGAATCAAAGATTCTAAGTATTGATCCCAGCAATTTATGCTACAACAAACCTTCTAGGTGATTCTGATGCTTGCCAAATTTTGAAAAGAACTGATTTAAATCTCATTTGAGATATTACTTATTCTAAAAAACTATCCTTGACCATCCAAACATTAAATTAGGTACCATTTTCTTTTTTTCATTTTTTTCTAAGTTATTTAAATCCCAGTTAGCTAACATACAGTGTACTGTTAGTTTCAGGTGCAGTGACTCATCACTTACATACAACATCCGGTGATCATCACGTGTCCCCTTAATACCCATCACTTATTTAACTTATCTTTCTGCCCACCTTCCCTCTGGTAACCATCAGTTTGTACTCTATAATTGAGAGGCTGGTTCTTGGTTTGCCTTTCTTCCCCCACTCCATGTTTACTTGTTTTGTTTCTTCAATATCATATGTGAATGAAATCATATGGTATTTGTCTTTTTCCAACTGACTTATTTTGCTTATCATAACACCCTCTATCTCCATCCACATCACTGTAAATGGCAAGACACAATTTTTTTATGGATGAGTAATATTCATTGTATATATGTCACATTGTCTTTATCCACTCATCATCTGATGGAGGGCTTTCCATAATTTTCCTTTATTGATAATGCTACTATAAACATCTGGGTACATATATCCTTTTGAATTAATATTTTGTAACCATTGAGTAAATAGCTAGTAGTGCAATTGCTGGATTATAGGGCAGTTCCATTTTCCACTTTTTGAGAAACCCCATCCTGTTTTCCAGAGTAGGTGCATCAGTTTGTATTCCCACCAACAGTACTAAGAGTGCTCCCCTTTCTATGCATCCTTGCCAACACCTGTTTTGTTTCTTCTGTTGTAAATATTAGCCACACTGACTGGTGTGAGGTGATATCTCAGTGGAGTTGTGATTTACATTTCCCTGATGATGAGAGATGTAGATCATCTTTCCATGCATCTGCTAGCCATCTGTATGTCTTCTTTAGAAAAATAGCTATTCCTGCCTTTTACCTATCCAAACAACTGGATTATTTTAGAGTGCTGAGATTGATAAATTCTTTATATATTTTACACTCAAGCCATTTATCAAATATGTCATTTCTAGGGCACCTGGGTGGCTCAGTGGTTTAAAGCCTCTGCCTTCAGCTCAGGTCATGATCTCAGGGTCCTGGGATCAAGGCCCGCATTGGGCTCTCTGCTCAGCAGGGAGCCTGCTTCCTCCTCTTTATCTGCCTGCCTCTCTGCCTACTTGTGATCTCTCTCTCTCTGTCAAATAAATAAATAAAATCATTTTAAAAAGCTACAAAAATATGTCATTTCTAAATATCTTCTCCCATTCTGTAGGTTGACTTTTAGTTTGTGGATTTTTTCCTTCAGTGTGCAGAATCTTTTTCGCTTATGAAGTCTTAATAGTTTATTTTTTATTTTGTTACCCTTACCTCAGGAGACATACCTAGTAAGAAGTTGCTAAGTAAGGGTAAGTGTAATGTCAAAGTTTTGAATGTTGATGTCCAGTTTTCCCAACACCATTTATTGAAGAGACTGTCTTTCTTCCATTGGATATTTTTTACTGCTTTGTCAAATTTTAATTAACCATATAGTTAGGATTTCTGGGTTTTCTGTTCTGTTCCATTGATCTATGTATCTGTTTTGTGCTAGTGTCATAGCAACTTGATCACTACATTACTCAAATCCATGAGCATGGAATGTTTTTCCATTTATTTGTGTCATCTTCAATTTATTTCATCAGTGTTTTATAGTTTTCAGAGTACAGGTATTTTATCTATTTTATTAGGGCTATTCCTAGGTATCTTATTGTTTTTAGTGCAATAGTAAATGGGATTGATTCATTGATTTCTTTCTCTACTGCTTCATTATTGGTGTATAGAAATGCAACAGATTTCTGTCCATTGATTTTGTTTTCTGTGACTTTGATGAATTTGTGTATCAGTTCTAGCAAATTTTTGGTGGAGTCTTTCAGGTTTTCATGTCATCTGCAAATAGTGAAAGTTTGACTTTTTCCTTGCTGATCTGTATGCCTTTTATATCTTTTTGTTGTTTGATTACTGGATGTAAGACTCCTGGTACTATGTCGAATAACAGTGATGAGAATAAATATCCCTGCCTTATTACTGACCATAGAGGAAAAGTTCTAAGTTTATCCCTATTGAGCATATTAGCTGTGGGATTTTTGTACCTGTCCTTTATTATGTTGAGGTGTGTTCCCTGTAAGCCTACTTTGTTGAGTTTTTTTTTTTTTTTTCATGAATGGATGTTTTGCTTTGTCAAGTGCATTTTCTGTATCTACTGAGAGAATCATTTGTATCTTATCCTTTATTTTATTAATGTGGTATATCATGTTAATTGTTTTGCAAATATTGAACCACACTTGAAGCCCAGGAATAAATCCCACTTGGTCATGGTGAATGATTTATTTAATGTATTATTGAGTTTGTTCTGCTAGTATTCTGCTAGCTGTTTATCAGGGATATTAGCCTATACTTTACTTTTCTTGAGAATTCTTTTTCTAGTTTTGGTATTAAGCTAATGTTGGCTTCATAGAAAGAATTTGGAAGTTTTCCTTCCATTTCTATTTTGAAATAGTTTGAGAAGAGTATTTTCTTTAAATAGCCACCAGGTCCTGGACTTCTGTTTGTTGGGAGATTTTTTTTTAAGAATTTATTTATTCATTTGAAAGAGGGAGAGAAAGAGAGAGAGAGAGAGCATGTGAGCAGGGAGGGACAGATGAGGGAGAGGGAGAAAGAATTTGAATCAGAGTTCTCACTGAGTGTGGAGACTCACATGGGGCTCAATCTCACAGCTAAGAGATCATGAACTGAGCTGAAGCCAAGAGTCAGTCGTTTAACTGACTGCACCACCCAGGAGCTGTTTCATGGGAGATTTTTGATTACTGATTCAATCTATTTGCTAGTTATTCTATTGTTTGAATTTTATTTTTCTTCCTGTTTCTGTTTTAGTACTATATAGGTTTCTAGGAACTTACTTGTTTCTTCCAGATTGTTCAATTTGTTCACATATAGTTTTTTGATCATATTCTCAATTATTTGTATTTCTGTGGTGTTGGTTGTTATTTCTCCTCTATTTTTGTGCTTTTATTTATTTGGTTTCTTTCTATTTTCTTTTTGATAAGTTTGGATAGAATTTTATCAATTTTATCAACTTTTTTCAAAGAACCAGTTCCTGGTTTCATTGATCTGTTTTATTGTTTTTGTTGTTGGTGGTGGTGGTAATGTTTTTTTTTGTTTTGTTTTGTTTTGTTTTGTTTTGTTTTTGTTTCTGTATCATTTATTTCATTTATTTCTGCTTTAATATTTATTATTTCCATTCTTCTGCTGGCTCTAGGTTTCATTTCTTATTCTTTCTGTAGCTCCTTTAAATGTAATGTTAAGCTGTTTATTTGAGATTTTTCTTGTTTTTTGAGACAGGCCTCTACTGCTATATACTTCCCCTTTAGCACCACTTTTGCTGTATCACAAAGTTTTTGGAGCATTGTGGTTTCATTTTCATTTGTGTCCATGTATTTTTTTTTATTTCTTATTTGGTAATCTGGTGGCCCATTCATTCTTTAATAGCATGTTATTTAATCTCCATGTATTTGTGAACTTTCCAAATTTTTCCCTGTGGCTGTTTTGAAGTATCAGAGAACTGTGATAAAAAAAAATATGTATGGTATTGTCTCAATCTTTTCCTCCAGTGTGAGGCCTGATCTGTGATCTAGTATGTGGTCTATTCTGGAGAATGTCCCATGTGCACTTGAAAAGAATGTGTATTCTGCTGTTTAAGGATGAAATGTTATCAATATATCTGTTAAGTCCATCTGGTCCAGTGTGTCATTCAAAGCCATTGTTTCCCTGTTGATTTTCTGCTTAGATGATCTTTTCATTCCTGTGAGTGGGGTGTTAAAGTCCTCTACTATTATTGTATTATCATCAATGAGTTCCTTCATGTTTGTTATTGTTTAATATATTTAAGTGCACCCAAGTTGGAGGCATAAATATTTACAATTTTAGAGCTTCTTGTTGTATAAGTCCCCTTCTTCATCTCTTGTTACAGTCTTTGTTTTAAAGTCCACTTGTCTAAGTATTGCTCCCTCAGCTTTCTTTTGAAGTCCATTCTCATGGTAAATGTTTCTCCATTCCTTCCTTTCCAATTTACAGGTGTCTTTATGTCTAAAATGAGTATAGTAGGCATATATGTGGGTTTTGTTTTTATCCATTCTAACACCCAATGTCTTTTGATTAGAGTGTTCAGTCCATTCACATTCAGAGTTATTATTGATAGACATGTTTCTATTGTCATTTTATTACTTCTTTTGTCATTTTTTTCTGGATATTTTCTCTGATCATTTATTTTCTTGTCACTCTTGGTCTTTTCTCTCCCCCAAGTGTCCTCTTTAATATTTCTTGCAGGGCTGGTTTAGTGATCAGTCTCCCTAGTTTTTATTTGTCTGGAAAACTCTTTAGCTCTCCTATTCTGAATGATAATATTGATGTATAGAGTATTCTTTTTTATTTATTTTTATTTGTTTAGGTTTTTTTAATTTATCTGACACAGAGAAAGAGAGATCACAGGAAGGCAGATAAGCAGGCAGAGTGAGAGGGGGAAGCAGACTCCCTGCTGAGTAGAGAGCCTCATGTGGGACTTGATCCCAGGACCCTGAGATCATGACCTAAGCCAAAGGCAGAGGCTTAACCCTCTGAGCCACCCAGGTGCCCCTGTATAGAGTATTCTTGGTTGCTGATTTTTCCCCATTCATTACTTAGAATATATCATGCCCTTCTGGCTTGCCAAGTTTTTGTGAAAAGATTTGTAGCTTAGATGGGTCTACCCTTTTAAGTTAGGACTTCATTTGTCTTTCTGCTGTTAGGGCTTTCTTTCTGTGTCACTCTATTTTATTTTTCTTTTTTTTCCCCCAGAAATAAAGGTTATTTATTTATTTATTTATTTATTATTACTTAAATTTTTTCAGTGTTCTAAGATTCATCACCCATTCCCCACACCCAGTGCTCCATGCAATAGGTATCACTCTATTTTTCAAATTTAATTACAATATGTTTTGGTATTTTCCTACTTTTGTTGATTTTAATGGGAGTTCCCTGTGCTGCTTAGATTTGGATGTCAGCCTCCTTACACAGATTAGGGAATTTTTCAGCTATAATTTCCTCAAATAAATTTTCTGCCCTCTTTCCTCTGTCTTTTTCTTCTGGGGATCCTAGCATTATGTTTGATGGCATCACTGATTATAAGTCTAATCTCATGTTCCATAATTATTCTTTCTCTCCTTTGTCTACCTTCATTATTTTCCATTATTTTATCTTCAATATCACCCATTTGTTTCTCTGCTTCTTCTATCCTTGTATTCATTACAACCAGTCTGTTTCAAATCTCAATTACTTCGTTTTTCATTTCTGACTTATTATTTTTTTTACTCTTTTATCTCTGTATCAGGGGCCTCCCTGAAATCTTCTATTATTTTCTCAAATCTGGCCAGTATCCTTTCAGTTGTTGCTCTAAATTTTCCATCAGACATGTCGCTTTCTCTTCTTTGATTAGATCTCTGGCTTATGACCCTATCTTGTTTCATTTGGGATTTATTCCACCACCTTGGCATTTTGTCTAAGTCATTATCTTCTTCTCTGTGTTAGAAAATACTGCTGTGTTCCCTATTCCTGAGACTATTGGCTTTATAAAAAGAGGGCATATAATGTTCAGGGCTTGACATTTTCAGGACTATCTCTAGTATGTGTTGTGTGCACTCTGCTGCTGTGTTTTGGCTGCTTTATTCTTCAGGCCAGTCCTCTACAGAGGCTTTTCTTGCCTGCATATTAGGCAGCATTTGGACCTTGGCCAGAATGTGGTGAGTTTTATCTAGGTATGCACTGATCTACTTGATAAATGAGACCTGATGCTTCTTCAACTAGAACTGAAGCTGTGCAAAATCTCTGTTTGGGAGATGTGGTGTGGGTGGAGTTTCTGCTGGTCTGGGGAAGGGGCGCACTTCACTGGGAGTTAGTCAAGTTTTACCAAGAAAGGGAGTACTGGTAGAGTGCTTATTTGTGGGACTTGGTATAAGTAGGCTAGGCATCCAGTGTCAGTGCTGTGCATTATGTAGACACTAGTGCAGGTGGTTCTTTGCTTATGTTGAAGGGTAGGGTGGGACAATGGCAACAGTCAGTTCCGTTGCCCCAGAAGAGTGGTTTCCTAGCTTGCTGTTTTCATGAAATCACTTCCAGAAAAGCAAATAATCTCCTCCTGTGCATCTCATGTGTTTTTCAGATCGTTGTTTTCATGCTGTCTGTCTCTGGGTTGTTTTCCTGACTTCTCTCTAGGAGCATCTCAGTGTTTTCCAGGCTCTATGCCTGCCAAGTCTGCTGCCTTTTAAAACTCCAGATTTTAGGAACATGATGTGTGGGTTGGAGGCCTGCACTGGTCTTCTTTGGAGGATCTCGCTGCACTGGGACTGATGCAGGTTTATCCAAGACAGACAGTTGCACTACAGCACAGGGACCTGGGACTTGGAGCAAGCATGCTAGGCAGCGTGTGTTGGATCAAGGTGCCCTTGGCAGGTGTATTTTTGCCTATATGAAGGATCAAGGGAGGGATATGGCATACACTGGCTCTTTTGTCCCTGAAGAGGCATTTTTGTGAAACCACGTCTCACAGACACTCCCCAAGAAAATCAAGCAGTCTACCCACTGCATGCCTCAGGTGCCTGCTAACCTTTAAAACTCCAATCTCAAAGCCCTGCTTATTGCAAAAACTCATGAAAATCAGCCCCTCTCATTTTTCCATCCAATGGCCTTGGGGATGAATTCTCCTTTTGCATTGCCCTCTGTGTTCCACTTTCATGTGCCTTTCTCTGTATAATGCATGATCCTTATCTCCCCCAAACTGTATCTTTGTACTTCTTGCCTTCCTCAGTGTGGCCTCTTCTCACCCTCTATTTGTGGAATTTGTTTTGTATATTCTCAGGCTGATCTCTTAGGTATTCAGACTGATCCAATAATTATCAAGTTTTGTTCGAGACATAAGAGAGGCCTTGGCTCCTCCTACTATGCTATCATCTTAGCTGTCTTCCAAAGTATCCTTTGATATGCTTTTCCAGCACAATTTAAGAACCCCTATTAACACATAAAACACTAGATTATGATTACAAGTTTACTTGTCTCTATATCATAATAGCCTGTTCTTTAAAGTAGGAACATGTACTATTTCCCATTACATTCATAACTTCTAAAGTTATCTATCTCTTTACCAACTAGTCTGTCAGTAAGTATTTATTCAATGAATAAATGGATGGAAGACAATGTGGTCAAGAACATGTCCGCCCTACATTTTAGTATTAAGAACTTAGTATATGACCAGGGTTAAAATTTAGTTTATAATAAGAAGACCAAGGTTAGGACAGTTTGTGGTCTGGGACATGTCACTCTCTAGCCATGATTAGAAACTCAGACTATAGCCAAGTTTAATTTCAGATCTAGAGAAGGTTAGAAGCTCAATCTGTATCCAGGGTTAAGTCCAGTACAAGGCTGCATGTGTGATCAGTGTTAAGGATGTCTGGTCAAACTGAAGACCTAAGATATAAAGCTTGTTCTGAGATAAAAAATGAGGGTCTCATAGAGACAAATTCAGGCTGTGTGTCCTGGTTAATATTCTTATTTAAGTTCCCAAAGAGCAACTAAGAAAAAGAGCAAGCCACGGGACTGAAGAAGAGGTGCTATACAATCTTTGTCCCTTCAACTATGTGTTCCCACTCACCAGGTACAGCAGCCGGTGGCCAGCCAGTGCTAGATTCTAGCACTCCATGGGCATGCACAGAGTAGGGACGGCTGGCATTATTCTTGAACACCACAGTTAGGATATCACCAACCTCTCCTTTGAGAAGTGGACCTAATATATGCAAAAGAAGAGAAAGTCACATTAGTGGAGTAGTGGAATAAGGATACTAAAGGTGTTGAAGAAAAGGACATACATAAGAGCTCCCTAGAATTAGGGGTTTCAGTCATTAGAATTCAAATCATGAGTTGTTCCATTTTTTTTTTTTTTAACTCAGAAGACCTTAAACTGATACTGGCACCTACAGGATGAGGTACTTCAACAAAAAGATTGTAGTTCCAATTATCCCCATTTTCCCAGACCAAATTATCTAATCTATCTATCATCTAGCTATCTATTTATCATCTATCTATCATCTATCTATCTATCATCTATTATCTATCTATCTCTATCATCTATCTATCTATCATCTATCTAATATACATCTATTATCTATCATCTATCTATCTATATCTGTCATCTACCTATCTCTATCATCTATCATCTTTCTATCTATATCTATATATCTATCATCTATCCATCTATCAATCAATCATCTATGATCTTTCTATATCATCTATCATCTATCTATCATCTATCTAATATAATAAGGATTTAGATATTTAGGACTCTGTGGAATCACTGTCAGTAAGGACCAAGAGTTTGGCACAGAGTTTAAAAAAAATACAACTGGTGGGCTCCCTGTGAGGGTAGTTTCTTCTGTGTGAGGACAAGAATGAGGAAATTCACTGGCCCTTAAAAATATGAAGAAACTGCATCAATAATTAAACTGGAGTCCAAGGGTAATACTGATTCCCTGTACAGTGTTTTTCTTACTCTTTGATGTTTTTAAATTCCCCTGCCTTTAGTATTTTTTAAAAATCTATCACAATGCTGAAAAAATGAAATAAAATAAATTATTTTTAAAAATCTATCACTGTCTCAACACCCAAAAAGAAGATGAACACATCAAAAAATGGGCAAGAGACATGAAGAGGCACTTCTCCGAAGAAGATATACAAACGGCCAACAGACACATGAAAAAATGTTCAGCGTCACTAGCTATCAGGGAAATTCAAATCAAAACCACTCTAAGATACCACCTTACACCAGTCAGAATGGCCAAAATTAACAAGACA
>PITA01033075.1:0-13179 GCA_004023965.1 Spilogale gracilis | reverse complement strand
TGTTCATGTGTGTGCATGGGGGCTGAGGGTACGAGTGCATGCGTGTTCATGGGTGTGCATGGGGGCTGAGCATACGAGTGCACGTGTGTTCATGGGTGTGCACGCGGGCTGAGCGTACGAGTGCACTGTGTTCATGGGTGTGCACGCGGGCTGATGGTACGAGTGCACACGTGTGTATATCCACGGATTGCTGGGAGGCTGGGGCAGGAGCTCTGTCGGTGGGCTGAGCCTGCTGTGCACGTCACTCAGCGCAGACCGGGTGAGCACCTGGCAACCTGGACGCGTCTTTGGCAGCAGCAGCCGCGGTCCTCCCCACGGCGGCAGAGGCAGAACCTGCAGGTGGGAGGACGTCGGGCCCCTCTAAGCCAAAGATCAGGCACCACAAACCAGGGCCTCGACTGGGAAAGGCTGAAGGTTTCCTCATGTTGCCTTTTCGCTAGGATGCAGGGTGCATGTGGTTGTGAGTTTCACTGCATTCAGCTGCTCAAGGTGTGTGTTGTGCATGTAGGAGCGTGCATATATGCACACACACGTGAGCACGCACACACGTGTGATGTGGGGCCAGGCACGCTTCCTCAGCACCAGCCTTGGTTCTGGGGGTCTTCCCGCGGGGGCTCTGGGGTGGCGCCTTGCACCTGTGTTGGCCACAATGGGCCCAGCTGGCCCAGAGCCGGGTGCAGACCTCGTGCTGTGACGTTCCTGTCTCTGCTTAGTCACGCAGCAGACTCCTTTCAGGGATCTGCTCTGAGCATCCCACTTTTCCTAAAAATAGTGAGTTCTGCCTGGGGACTGGGGGAGAACAGGGAGGCAGGTGCCGTGGGTGGGGTGCTGCAGTGCTTAGATTTGGGGCCAGGGTTGGGGGTCACCTTGCCCTGAGTTCAGTCCCCAGACAGCTTCCAAAGCCTCCATCGTGTTGTCTCTAGACGCTCAGAGCTGCAGTCCAAATGACCCCTGATGTGAGGCGGCCTCTGGCTGAGTAGCCGGGGCAGTAGGGTCTTTGAGGGGACACCTCCGAAACCCTTGGCTCACTCCATGCGGTGGCACACTCGGCTGCGGCCGCCCCTCCCTGCTTCTGCTCCCCAACTTCTGCCAGCGGGCTCCTCTTTCCAGGGCTGAGGGCATGAGGCACAGGTGAGAAGTTCACCTGTCTATGAGGCCCTGGGCGGGACAGCCCTGCGGCGAGGGATGCACCCATGTCTGGTGGCTGGACGGCTGGGTCACTGCCGTGGCGGCGACATGTCTGTGGGCTCAGAGGCACAATGTCCTCAGGGCTGCTGGGGCAGAGGGGGTCCTTGTGGATGCGGGTGGGGAGTGGGGAAGGAGCTGGCTGAGGAACTCAGGGTACGCTTGTGCCACAGCCTGGCCCCTGGGGTGGTGCATGGGGGTCCCCCCACCCCTTGCCATTATACAGTGTGTCCAGCAGACCTCCTCTGTGGTCCCTGGATCCCTTTGCCTGTGGGCTTCCTTGCCCCTGAGCCTGCACTGTGGGCAGGTGTGGGAGCCCGGGCAGCCCAGGAGTCAACGTCCCTGGAGCAGCCCTTGACCTGTGGCTCACGGGGTCGTCTGTAAATACCCCAGCTACCTCCCGTGTGGAGCCCCGGGAGAACGGCTGAACCACACACTAGCTGGATTGGCTCCTGCCCTCCCTCATCTTCTCTCCTGACATGCGCAGAGAGCACCCGGGCCCCTGAGCAGCCCCGAAGGGGGGACCCTTGATGCACGTAGGGATATACCTGTGAGAGGAGCCTGGGAACATGTTTTCGAGGTGCACTTGTGAGGCGTACTTGTGAGCTGTGCCTGTGAGTGCGCCTCAAGACACTCTCATGAGGAAGGTGTGTGACACCCATGGGGGCCGCCTGAGGGGTGTACCGGAGGTTCGCCTGGGTGCAAAGGCCCATCGCGTACAACAGGGAACCTCTCCACAGAGGAATGTGGGAGATGTTTGAAGAGAAATGGGATTTCTCCTTTGCTAGGTTCCTATTAATTTTACTTCATCATAATGTGGGATTTCAAAATTAGCAAGTACACCCTGGGAGCCATTTATAACAAGAAATATGTCTTAAATAGCTCTTACATGAAGAGAACTCCAGTTTCTTATCCCAAACTGTGGAGAGGAGGCAATCTCACAAGGAGCATTATGCCTAAAATTAAAATTAACCAGTCAAGAGGAATGGCAGAGGGTGGCAGAGATGAGAAAAATCGGAGCTCTCAGTCAGAAATCTCGTTCCATTCCCAGTGCAGAGAAATGACAGATCGCTCAGGTCTGTGACTTCGCTAGGATGAGCTTTGCCGGAGGAATGACAGAAGAGTGCTAATGTCCTTGTCACCACTGGGAAGGGGTTGGGGATGCGGAGATGCCTCCGACTCTGACCCCAGCATGGGGCCAGGCCATCAGGCGGGCGGAGGGTAGGTGTGCTTGCCTGACCTCAGGGACTCCTTTCGGCTTCTTCAGGCCCCCATGTGGTTTATGGCCAACGAGAACCTGCTCTGGGTTTCTTCTGGGGGAGGATGGTGAGAACTGGCCACATGAAGTCGGTGGCATGCCCAGAGGCACACTGACAACAGGCCAGTGAGGGCCCCACTCCTGCACGACCGGGGGGCTGGGGGCGTCGGGGGGTGTGGGAGGCGGTGGAGGTCCAAGTGGGGGATATGGAAGGAGGGGTTCAGAGATGGGGACAGTGGGATGAGGGCTGATGCAGCCACCTGTCGGGGTTCCGATGACCTGGCTCAGAGTGGGGGAAGGTTCAGCAAATCTTGGGTAAAGAATGACGTTGGACCAAGAAGAGAAAGCAGGGCCTGTGCTCGGGGTGCGGGGAGTGGTGTCCAGGAGGAACCAGCACTCTCTCACTCGTCTTGTGGCTGTCATCTGGTAGGGCAGACTCCCATTCGATGAGCCTGCACACCCCAGCACCGCGTCTCTGCTAGGGCTATGGCGGGGCCAGCACCGGTGGCCCTAGGTACAGTCACCTGGAGCACGAAGGGCAGACTTGGGGACAAGAGGCAGAACACACATTCTTCTGGTGGTCTGGGCCTCCCTGGCCCCATTCCATCAGGACCTGGGGTGCTTCCAAGGGCAATTAGGGGGCTCGTGGTTGGTGGTCCCTGGTAGGCCCACACCCAGGGGCAGCAGGTCGGGGAGGGGAGGACAGGAGCTGTGGCAGCGCCTGGGGTCTCTCCGAGGCCACCAAGCCAAGGGCTAGCGCCAGCTTCCTGACAATAGGGCGCTTCATCTTGGGCCAGCACTAGTTGAGGGTGGCTTCACTGTGACCCCGGGCAAGGCTGGTGGGAAAAGTGCCCAGCGGAGCCCCGCCCAGACGACCCACGCATGGAGCCACGACGAATGAAATTGCTCAACCTACAAGTCTGGGGGCATTTTTTCATGCAGCAGATGTAGCATATACTCCTGGGTTCTCCAGAAAGCAGAGTCTGGGGCATGGCTTAAGTGTGAGTACTTCATAAGGGAGCCTCTATCCCAGCTGGCAGAGGGAAGGAGAGAGGGAGTCAGGGAAGCCAAGTTAGCACGCTGAGCCTCGGATCTTTCAAGGACCTCTGGCTGCCCCCTCAGGCTTGCACACCTCGGAGCAGCTGCAGTGGGAGGACGCAGGGGACAGTCCCCCGGCCAGTTTGACCACAGGAAACAAGCTCTCCATACCCCACCTCCTTGGGCAGCACGTCACGAACCCAGATGCCCTGCCCCATGGAGGGTACTTCATCCACAGCTGGGGGAGCAGGAGAAGGCCCCCATGAGGGGGAGGCGCCCTCTGCGCGATAGAGACTGGTCAGCACCGGGTGGGCCACATGGGCCAGTCAGAAATGACTGAGGTGGACCAGAGGCAAGCACGTGGGACACTAAGACAGTTCCCCGGCCAGCGTGTCACCACCAAATGCTGTTCTTCCTTTGAGATAGAACCTGTAGGGGCGCCTGGGGAGGGCTCAGTGGTTGAGTGACTGCCTTCGGCTCAGGTCATGATCCTGGAGACCCGGGATGGAGCCCCACATCGGGCTCCCTGCTCAGCGGGAAGCCTGCTTCTCCCTCTCTCACTCCCCCTGCTTGTGTTCCCTCTCTGGCTGTGCTTCTCTCTGTCAAGTAAATGAAATAGAATCTGTAGAATTCACACGGGAAAACATGTATTGTTGGAGGAGGGCTAGAAATGCAGAGAAAGATCAGGCCTGCGTTGGCCACGAGGAGGTAAAGCGTCCACGGGAGGAGGTGCAGACCTCACTCGCTGATGCTGTTTCCATCCCAAGACCTTTGTGTGCATTGACGGTGTCCGACCCTGCAGAATCTCTCCTCTTGGCACGCACACTGATGCGAACCATCCCACGGCGAAACCACAGGACGCAGGACATTTTGTAACCTGCCCATCAATATTTCTGGTGGCTCCACAGAATGTTCTGGGAAGTTTCCATAGCTTATTCAATGTCCTTTTCATGACATTTAGAATGTTTCTGTTTGGGTTTTGAGAGAAAATAAGTGATGCCCTATTCTCTGCCCAGTTCTGGAACTGGTGGGAGAGTGGACGACACTGCATGGGAGGAAAGGCCTTGTGTGCTGGCCAGGCGGCCAGAGCCCGGCAGCCCACACTTCCCTAGTCTATTACCAGACTCCTGTCCAGGGGAAGAGACAAGAGATGGAATTTCTTAAGCTTACAGAACTTTAATGGCTTCACCTCACCCAGTCAAAAGAAGGAGCCAGGTAACACTCCCCCTCCGTGCTGCGGGCGCTCAGGGGCAGGGGAGTGGGAGCAGGTGTCCCCTCAGCAGCACTGGGGATTGCCTTGTCTTGTCTTTTCAAAACTATAATAAAGAAAGTTGTGATGAATTAGCTTCTGCCTTTGGTTTTTTAACTTGGAACTTGTGGATGTGATCTTATCTGGAAATAAGGTGTTTGCAGATGTAGCCAATTTAAAATGAGGACACGCTGGACCAGCATGGCCCTAAACCCAACCACTGGTGTGTTTATATGAAGAGGCACAGAGAAGCACGGCTTCTGAGCACGGAGGCAGAGACTGGAGGGCTGCTCTAGAAGCCAAGGGACACCAACGATGGCCGGTACCGCCAGAGGCTGGGGAGAGGTCTGCAGCGGATTGCCTTCACAGCCCCCAGAGGGAACCTGCTCTCCATCCTGGACTTCTGGTCTTGGGCCCGAACTGAGAGACAATGAATTTCTGTTGTTGTAAGCCCTCCATTTTGTGTGTTTGTTTAGGACAGCCCTAGCTGACTCACAAGGTGGTGGGCCAGGTCTGCCTGGTCTAAGCCAGCCTTAGCCTTCCCGCCAGACCTGCTGGGGGCCAGAGCGGAGCCACACAGAACCTGCGCAAGAGGAAGCGCCCGGCCCGCGCCCCGCAGTCATGGTTCCTTCCTTCCTCTGGACTGACCAGAGCTGCAGCTGTCTTGGGGAAGGCAAGTCTGAGGTGGAGGCAAGACCAGAGGAGGGAAGCGCCCACGAACTCGCAGGGACAGAGCTGGAAGCTGTCCTCCCCTGCATATTGTCTTCCAAGCCATTTGAGCAGCTTTTCTATAACGGCAGAAGAAAGATTGTAAGTCATTTATCTGCGCATCAAAATTCAGTTATTGTACTAGTCAGGGCCCCCCAGAGAAACAGCCAATAGGATGTACAGAGGGAGAAAGAAGACTTATTCCCCGGAATTGGCTCGGGCAGTTGTGGAGGCTAAGAAGTCCTCAGTCTGCTGCCCGCACGTGGGAGACCCAGGGAGCGATGGTGTGTGCCCCTGCCCCCGCTCAGCCGTCCAGCAGGAGGCATTCTCCCTCCGTCCACTCTTTGTTCTATGCACACCCTCCAAGTGTTGGACGAGGCTGCTCTGCTGACTCCACAGGTTTAAATGCTGCTCTCACCTGGAAACACTCACAGACCCACCCAGAAACCATGCTTAGCAAACATCTAGGTACCTGGTGGCCCAGCCCAGATGCACACCAAATTCACCACTAGAGTCACTTAAAGATCAGCTGTTGGACCCTACAAAGCCAGCTAGGATAACCAGGCCCTGGCAAATGGAGCTTGGCCCTCTGAGACCGTGTCTCCCCTGGGGGACAGCAGCACCAGATGACCTCGAGGACAGCAGCTGGGGCTGAGCCAGCCCACGTGCATTATCACGCCTTCTGCTTCTGTCCCATGAACTTCTGCTCAGCTTCCCACAGAAGCCTCCCAGTTCCATCCTGCCTCCAAGCCCTGAAATGCTTCCCACCCAGAGGCCGTGGCCAGCACCGCGCTTGCAGGAGGGGAATGCTACATGGGGCCCACAGAGACGGAGCTGGAAGTGCCCCGGGAGCTGTCGGGCGTGGGTGGGCGACGGTAAGCTGGGTGCTCCGGGCTGCTGTGACGGTCTGCTCAGAGCAGCCGGGACACTGGCAGAGACCAGCCGTGAACTGCCTCAAACACGAAGGAAATGTGTCATCTCACATACACCAAGTCCAGGAGGTTGGGTGACCAGGGGTCCCTGCAGCTGTGTGGGATGGACCCAAAGCTCAAGGGCTGCTTCCGTCCTCCTGCCACTGACCAGGGAGTCCCCAGCTGGAGGCAGGGGCAGTCGGGGCGGAGCAGCTTCTCCTGGGCCCCAGAGTCCAGGAGAGCCCTCTGCGGAGAGGGGAGGGATCCCTGAGGGGCAAGGCCTCTAGGGAGAGGAGGCCCACAGTGGGCTTCACACATCCCTTGCAGCAGAGACCATGTGGCCTTCAAAGCCTAAAATATTTACCACCTGGCCCTTGACAGACTACGTGCTGCCTCCCGGCTCACGCTGACCGTAGCCCGGCCCTGGAGCCGGTGCAGGTGTTGGAAGAGGACACGGAGAGGACTCGACCCCTGCTTGGCCTGTGAGTTGGCCTGGGTAGTTGGAGGCGCTTCACTCCCTCCTTGCTCTTGGAATACTCATTCTGCCTGACGTCCCCGCTCCCAGAAGCTGCTCCAAAGAACAGACTCGAGAGAGTAATGTGTTGAGATCATCTGGACGGTATGTGACCGAACACAACTAAGATCGTCAGTCAATGTTCAATATTCTGATGCGAAGCAGATGTGATGATCGCCTTGCCCTGTGGCTGCCCCACACAAGCCTCACGGGTAAAGATCCCTGCTTCTTAAAACCATTTGCCAACCCAAAGTGAGCTGCCTCTTTCTTCCTGCTCTCCCTGCCCTTTCCGTCTGGAGACATGTTTCAGATTTCACCTGGGAAGCTCCCAAGGAGGTTGCAAACTAACAGGTGGGTCATTGTCCCTGAGCTACTGGGGCTACTTGGAAGAGAGTGGATGTCTGAACAAAAACAGGGTCCTATAAACATCCAATGGCACCTGCTGGAGCAGGCTTTGGGTAGGCACTGCTGACACCAATGAGGACTGGAGTTTGCTGCAGGTTTGGTTTTCCTCTTCATTCCATTTCTCAGCCAGCCAAGAAGATTGGCAGGTCCCAAGCCTGGAATCCCAGAGAGCGACTCCACACAGGAAGTGAGGCTGAAGACACAGATGGAATAAGGGAGAGGGTCCTCGGTTCAGTGGTGGTGTGTGATCATAGTGGATGTGCGTGAGGGTACTTTGGTTGTTGTAAGACATGCTCATGAGACTGTTTACTACCTCAGCATAAAACAAGAAGCTAACATCTTTTTTAGCAGATGCAGAATTGAGTTAATCCTGTTCCCTGGTTCACGAGCCATCACCGTTATCGCTCCATGCCGGGCCTCTCTTGCATCTCGTTTACCCATCCATCCATCCTATTTGTCCATGCGCCAGCCCTCTGCCATCCCCACCCCCCACCCTTCTATCCGTCCGCCATCCGTCTGTCCTCCCAGCTCTTGTCTTCGAGTGTGAGTGTCTTCTCAGCATCTTCCAGCAGGGAGCACTTTTGAAAAGTTGTGGGGCAGCAACAAGAAAAAGTGGACATTTCTTTCATGAATTCAGATTCAATTCACTTGTTATTTTAAGCTACTAAGCAATGTTTAAAGGAAAAAGTATAGCATTAAATGATTATATGAGAGAAGAAGAAAAGTCTCAAATCAGAACTAGAAGAAGAGCAAACTAAAGACAAAGTAATGTATGGTGACTAACACAACACAGTAAAAAAACAAAGTAAGAGGAACAAAGGTACGAATAAAACAGGAGAAATCAATGAAATAGAAAACAAACAAAAAGAAAATAATGAAACTGAACACTCGTTTTTTGAAATGACCAAAAATATTGATAAACCTCTAGTTAATCTGATCAAGAAAAATCACACAAATTACCAATATCAGGAATGAAAGAAGGAATTTCACTACAGATCCCACAGACACTAAGGAATTAAGACTTTTTCAACATTTTATTCCTTTAGCTTTATTGAACTTTTCTTTTATAAATCAAACTTAAAGTAAGAGATTTGATTCACGCAGTTATTTTAAGTCACTAAACCAGAGATAAACAAACAAACAAAACCTCACAGCCTTGCTGGGCTTATCACATTGTGTGGGAACATCTTTCCTTTTCAGATTCAGTGTGTGTCCTTTGTTCTGCATAAGTGTGTACACCATGTGGCACCTGACCAAGCCCACTGCTATGCCTGTCCATGCAGTGAGGGCTGGAGTCTTCTGCTGCAGCACAAGAGGGGGCCGTGCAGGCTAATGGCGATGCATCAGCCACTGGGAAGGACCCACTGGCCTTGGGGGACCAACACTCACCACGAACGCTGATCTTGGTCTGCGACTTCTAGTGTGAGGGAGCTCAGTCCCATCAGTGCTTGACTGTGTTGTGTGCCTTTGTGTGTGTGAGTGTGTGTGTTCGGTGGCTCTAACACCAGGATGCAGAGGGCAGAAATGGTGCACATTTCCTCCTGATAACAGGCAACAGATGCCACGAGCTTGACAATGACCAAGTGGGATTTATATCAGGAATGCAAGGTTGGTTTAATATTGAAACTCCAGGAATGTCATTTGCCATATTAACAGACTGAAAAAGAAAAACCAATTTATAAGTTAACCATTTATATTGTGGACAACTTTATGCCGACTAGTCTAAAAACATAAATGTAATGGACAAATTCCTTGAAAGACACAAACTATTAGCACTCATTAAAATTTTTTTTAACCTGAGGCACCTGGGTGGCTCAGTTGGTTAAGCGACTGCCTTCGGCTCAGGTCATGGTCCCGGAGACCCGGGATCGAGTCCCACATCAGACTCCCTGCTCGGCGGGAAGCCTACTTCTCCCTCTCTCACTCCCCCTGCTTGTGTTCCCTCTCTGGCTGTGTTTCTCTCTGTCAAATAAATAAGAAGATCTTAAAAAAAATTTTTTTTAAAAATCTGAATATTTCTAAAACTGTTTTTAAATTTTTTGAATGTATTTGAATTTATAGGTAAAATAATCCCAGAAAGAGAACTTTCACCTGAGATGGCTTCATAAGTGAATTCTATCAAACACTTGAGGAAGTGTTTTCTTAAATATTTCTTAATGAAGTAGCAATACCAATTTTATGCAAACTTTTACAGAAAAGAGGGAGCATTTCTTAACTCATTTTATGAAGTCAGCACCACTCTGACACTAAAACATGAAAAAAAATCACAAGAATGAAAACTATAAATAATACCCCTAATTAACAATTTCCAAAAATATTCCACAAAATAATGCATAAAAAGGAAGTATGTATCCAACTATGTGTAAGAAGGATAATAGCTTCTGAGAACAAAAAAGACATTTGAAAAACTCATCATCTATTCATGACAAAAAACTCTCAGAAAACAGAACTAGATTTCAATCGGGGAAAAGTTATCTACAAAAGCTTGTGGCTTACCTCAGACTGAAGGATGAAGGGCCAAATGAGTCCCCATGAGATCAGGGGCAAGGCAGGGGTGTCACGCTCACCACCGAGCTCCGCGAGAGGGCCAAGCAGGTGCACCCGAGCAAGAAGGAGAGATAAAAGGCGTGCAAACCGGAAGGGAAGCATTACGCTGTTTCTCCTTACTTGGGATATGTTGTCTATGTAGAGAATCTTAGGGAACCTACAAAGATGGAGGCCGGAGGGGCGCCTGGGGAGTTCACTTGGTTAAATGACCAACTCTCGATTTTGGCTGGGGTCATGACCTCAAGGTCATGGGATTGAGCCCTATGTTGAGCTCCATGTTGGGCTCTGCACTAAGTGTGGAGCCTACTTGAAATTCTCTGTCTCCCTCTGTCCCTCCTCCTGCTTGGGCCCTGTCTCTGTCTCTCACTCCCTTAAAAAACAAAAGGGAAAACACTAGCTGTTAGAACTAATAAAGGACTTAGCAAGGTGGTAGGATAAAAAGGCAATTCAAAAAAATCAATCATATCTCCATATACTACTAACAAACAATTGGACAATAAAATATTATTTAAAGTGCATTTACAAAATCATTAAATATATGAAAAACTTATAGGTAAATTTAGCAAAATGTGTACAAGGCCTGTATACTGAAAAACTATAAAATATTCAGAGAAACTAATAAAGACATAAACGTAGAGACAAATCACGTTCGTGGACTGGAAAATTTACTATTGCTAACAAATCAGTTCTACCCAAAGTAGTCTACGGGTTCAATATGGCCCCAACCCAAAGTATGATAGGCATTTTTGGGTACAAATTGACAACCTGGCTCTAAAATTTATTTGGAAAATCAAAGGATCTAGAGTGGTCAAAATGATTTCGAAAAAAGACAAATGTGGAGGACTTTTGGCACCTCATTTCGAATTTACTAGAGGGCTGCCGTAGCAAATACGGTGCCACACGGGCACAGGACAGACGCGCAGACCAACGCAGAAGCAGATCCCCATGCTTATAGAACGCTGATTTTCAGTAAAAGTGCCCAGGTACTTTGACGGGAGATGTGAGTACCTTCACAACGATGCTGAGAACACGTGGCCAGCCATATTCAAAGGTATCCGGCTTGACTGTTACCTTGTACACACAAATCAGCTCCAAGGGGAGCCTACGCATACGTGTAAGGGCTAAAACTACAAAACTCTTGAAAGACATAAAAGAAAAATATTTGCAACCATGGTTTAAGCAAATATTTCCTAGACAGGACACAAAACTCATAAAGAAAAAAGTAATAAATCAGAGTCCATCAAAACGGAAAGTTTTTGCTTTTTACAAAGTACTGGTGAGCAGATTAAAAGGCAAGTCCAAGACGCGGAGAATATTGGCACAAGTATCTGGTGAAGAACTAGTGTCTGGGGTATAACAAGCTCTTACATCCCAGTTACAGGGAAACAGCGCACTTTTTAAAAATTGGCAAAAGATTTCGAAAGATACTAAAGGAGATAAACAAAAGGACATAATAACTTACTAACTTCTTATGAGCTCTTAGGAGCAGATACTTCGCCAAAGAAGAAGTATTAGAGGCTCAACATGTTTAGTCATCAGAGTGACGCAAACTAAGGCTCCAGTGAGTGACCACTGCAGACCCTCCAGCACGGCCAACGTCATGAACAAGATTGCAGACAGCCCGCGGTCTGGCAGGGGTGCTGTGCTCTCATATACGGCCGTGGGCGGTGCAGAGTGGCTCAGCCACTCTGGGAAACTTTGTCAGTTCCTTCTTTCCTTCCTTCCTTCCTTCCTTCCTTCCTTCCTTCCTTCCTTCCTTCCTTCCTTCCTTCCTTTCTTTCTTTCTTTTTCTTTCTTCTTTTTTTTTAAAGATTTTATTTATTTATTTGACAGAGAGAAACACAGCTAGAGAGGGAACACAAGCAGGGGGAGTGAGAGAGGGAGAAGCAGGCTTCCCGCCGAGCAGGGAGCCCGATGTGGGGCTTGATCCTGGGTCTCCGGGACCATGACCTGAGCTGAAGGTGGATGCTTAATGACTGAGCCCCCCAGGCGCCCCAGTTTTTTATTTTCTTATAAAGTTAGATGCACGGAGCACTGGGTGTGGGGCATAAACAATGAAACTTGAAACACTGAAAGAACAAAATAAATTATTATTAAAAAAGTTAAATACAAACTTACTGTATGACCTATCAATCCCACTCCTAGGTATATATCCAGGAGAAATCAAAACTATGTTTACAAAAGACTTGTATATGAATCAATAGCAGCTTTATTCATAATAACTCCAAGTGGAAAAAACTGTAACAGCTTCCACTTTGTGAGCGGATAAACAAATTTTGGTGGAATTTGGTTCAGCAATATGAATGAATGGATAAGAACAAAGAAGTCAAGCAAAAAGAATATATATTTTATGATACTAGGTATATGAAATTTTATATTAAAACTCTAGCCCGGAGGGCACCTGGGGGGCTCAGTTGGTTGGGCGACTGCCTTCGGCTCAGGTCATGATCCCAGAGTCCCGGGATCGAGCCCCACATCGGGCTCCCTGCTCGGCGGGAAGCCTGCTTCTCCCTCTCTCACTCCCCCTGCTTGTGTTCCCTCTCTGGCTGTGTTTCTCATGTCAAATAAATAAAATCTTTAAAAAAATAAAAAAAATAAAAAAAAATAAAACTCTAGCCCGGAAGGCAGATGAGCAGGGAGGGGCGTGGAGCTGGAGTGAGGAGAGGCAGCCTGACAGAGGGTGCTTTGTGCAGAGCGGGAGAGCCCCGCGCCACTACGGCCTGCAGTCCTACACTTAAGAATTAGTGATGGGGGCGCCTGGGGGCTCAGTTGGTTGAACGACTGCCTTCGGCTCAGGTCATGATCCTGGAGACCCGGGATCGAGTCCCACATCAGACTCCCTGCTCAGCGGGAAGCCTGCTTCTCCCTCTCTCGCTCCCCCTGCTTGTGTTCCCTCTCTGGCTGTGTTTCTCTCTGTCAAATAAATAAATAAAATCTTTAAAAAAATTAGTGATTGCTAATTGCACGTCAATTGTGTCTCAGTAAAAAAGGGCACAAAAACATGAACAGATACATTCCACATGACCTGACAGAATGCACGCCGAGCACATCAGTAACATCTAGGAGAAAGTTCACAATAGCTTTATTCACTTAAACTACAAACCATTAAATCAGATCATCAGTAAGACAGATGCAGACATTGTGGCATATTCTTTTTTTTTTATTTTTTTTTTTATTTTTTTTTTATTGTTACTAAATTTTTTTTTCCAGTGTTTCAAGATTCATTCCCCATTCCCCACACCCAGTGCTCCCCGCTTTAGGTGTCCCCAGTACCCACCACCAGGCTCTCCCATCCCTCCACCCCCCTCCCTCCAAGTCCCTCAGTTTGTTTCTGTGTTCAAAGTCTCTGTTGTTTCGTTTCCCT
>PITA01033074.1:0-13180 GCA_004023965.1 Spilogale gracilis | reverse complement strand
TAACAACTATCTGAATGAGGGCAGCTCAGATATTCATAGGCTAGGACAACTCCACAAATTTAAAATGAAAACAATAACAATAACAAAAACTCTCCCAAATAAAAGTGATACAGAGGCCCGATTTTCCTTTTAATTTTCATTTTAAACTGAGAAAAAAGTTTACATATGCGTACTCCTTTAATGGAACACAGACTTCCAGCACACAGAGAGCTCATAACATAAAGGCCCAGAAATTTCTTCAAGGGGCGGAAGGGTCACAAATGGAGATAGCTTGCAAGTGAGCTTTGCTTGCTGTGTATTTTCTGTTTTAATACCAAGCCTTCTCACATGGGGTTTGTTTCCCCCAGGAGGCAGTTTAGGAAATTTTCTCGGCTAAACTATTGATGAAAGCCAGTGTAAACACAGCTGTCAAAGTCTCCTGATAACAGACTTCCTAAAGTTTGTAGAGCTTAAACTTTCAGGACTAATCCATTAGTGTCCAGGTAAACTGGAGGACTTTGGTATGAATACCAGTCTCTAGGAAGGCCTTATGGGATTCCTCAATTATGATTAAGCCACCACCCCCCAGCTGAGAACTTGCAAAATGCAATCCGGTTATTCCGGATTAATCCAGTTATTCCAGATTATCTCAGCCGGCAATCAGAACTTTCGCCCGGATTTAGTCTGACCTCAGAACGCAAATGGGGCAAGTCTTTACAGGGAGGAGCTGTGGATGGGGCGCAAGGGTGGAGAATTTTACTTAGATGGCTGCCCAGAAACCACCACTAGCAGGACACCTGGAGAGACCTGGAGTAGAAGTGATTGCTGCTTTATCAGAAAATGGACATGGGCAGCAGGCCAGAAGTGTAACCTGCATCTCTCCTCTTAAATATTAACCACATACTTAAGGCTTGGATTTTATTTTCAAACTTTGGCGCCTGTACTGTATACATGCGTCAGATAGTTTAATTTTCATATAGTCTAAATGTTAGCCTTCTGGAAGGATTTTTACCATGTGAGGTATACTTAACAAATGTGCATTTTGATTCTGACCACATTACTAGCTTCATACTTTAAAATGGGTTTTAATAAACCAGTGGAATATTTTTCGCTAGGTGAGAAACGTAGCCTAGTTTGCTGACCTCTCAACCCTGGATTTGTCACTTCTTAAGCCTCATAATGAAGTTAATCATTGATGAAAGGAACACCAGCAGTCAGGAAGACTCTTGGAAGAAAATCAGGTTTTATCTGCTTGTATAAATCTAAAAGTCAGTGTTAGATTTCTGAGCTCTTCAGAACAGGGAGATATTTGGACTTGAAGAATAAAGACCCAAGAGACAAAAAAAGGAGATGGTAATATTAGGGTTGCTGGTGATATTAGAGTTGTTCTGATGTCACGAGAAGAAATCTTAGACCTGTACAGCAAGATCAGTAGGCAGGAAGGAGCATTTTTGATGATTATCTTATTGAAGGCAATTTATTGCCAAAGTCCAAAGTTAAATTTGCAGTGGGGAATGTGGTTCTCATTGCATGTCTCAGAAGAAGTGACTTTGACTCTCATTCAAAGTAAATGAAAAGCAGAAGCAACATAACCGTCTTCTAGAATTCACTTTGGTAAGACTAGTTTACCCTAAATAAAACACGTGGCTTTTTCTCTTCTTTCTTCCCCATTGTGGGATTGATATCTGTATAATAACGTTAATTAGGATAAAAATGATGGTGTGAGCTATTAAGGGTACAAGCAAGAGTAAAGACAAAACTAATCTCAGAAGCTTAAGAAATTATTTGTAGTATCACCACCTAAAATAGCAATCACTAATATTTAATTAAAAACCATTTCCCTCAGTGCATAAGGGGTAATGTAGAGGACAGTAGGAGAAGGAAAATAAATGGGAAGTAGGGTAATCCAGGGAGAGAAATGAAACAAGAGAGACATTGGACACAGAAACAAACTGAGGGACTTGGAGGGAGGGGTGTGGGGGGATGGGAGGGCCTGGTGGTGGGTACTGAGGGCACCTATTGCATAGAGCACTGGGTGTGGGGCATGGGGAATGAATCTTGGAACACTGGAAAAAAAATTTAAGTAACAATAAAAATAAATAAATAAATAAAATACAAACACACACACACAAAAAGATTATAGCATAATTTCACTTTCTATTCCTTTAAGTTGTTCAGATTATAAAATAAGTAATTAAGTAAATAAAATGCAAATAATATTATTTTAATACCTCAAAAAAAAACATTTCCCAATGGAATGAAAGGTTAATATACTTATGGTACAATATAAGAACTTAGGAGAGCAGTACAAAAATTTAGAGCCTTTCATCATAGATATTTTTAGGTTGAAGACAGTCCAACCAATACAAGGTTCTGGGAAGTTAGATATGCATCCAAAATGGGACCGTTCTTTCGAGAATATCTTAATATATGGTTTCTGACTTTTGTCTTTTCTCATGATGATAACTAAGGAAAGAAAAGCAAATGTATGTTTCAGTTGTGAGTATGCCAAATACACAGTGACTCACAGCGTCCTAATCAGATAGGTGTGACATCTCACTAAAAAAAAAAAAGGAAAAAAAGACTCACCCCACCCACTTTGGAAAGTGTTCTTTTCCAAAGCTCAGCATACTGACAGCTACTTTCTAGACATGTCACTATGCTTATTCTGGATCAGTAAGGAAATTATGTGAAAATACTGACCAAGGCAGGTTAAATCATTATATGCCTCTAGTGTTGGCCTCTTAGATAGATTCACCCATGAGTCTGGATGTTTGGGTTTTTTTTAATTCAAGAACTAATCTTATTTATTTATGGCTTTTGATTTGTTCTACATTTTCCAGCATTTTATGTAACCCATATATTTTTGAGGAAAATCATAGTACTATTTCTACTCACAGTTCTTTTTCACATCTAATTCTACAGGATTATAAAGATTAAATAAATGTATGGCTTAAAGGAACTCCAAGAATTATCTCCTCTAAAACCCTCATTTTATAGATGATCAAAATATAGGCCTTTTCTGTTGTCACATAGGATTGGGTTTTTGCCCAGGACAAAAATCTAGTCTTTAGAGAAGTGTTAGAGATATTCTGATTTTTAAGAAGAGGGTTATTTCATGAGTAACATAAAATGAATACACTTTACAAATTATTGCTAATGGAATCTACAGGAAGATTTGGCCTTTGAGTTTAAATTCATGGTTTCCCAAAATGACAGTGCTTCTGAGTCACTTGGAAAATTTAAAAAAGAAACCAACAAGATAGAATACTTAAAGGACCCAACACAGATCTACTGGCTTAGAATCTGGTAAGGTTTAATACATTTAAAAAGTCTCTACAGGTGTTTCTAAAGTCATAAGGGTAGATCAATGTTTGAGAAATAATGGATATCAAATGGACATGTTTACTTTCCAAAATGGTTCAACAGAAAGTAGGATGTAATATCTAGCTATAGTAAGAAAGTATCCAGCTATTTAAAGAAGGCAACTGTAAAATGTTATCTTTGGTAAATTCCAATAATTTTCAATTTCAAGTTGCTTCTTTCCAAGATCTTTGTTGTCACTGTTTCTTGTATGGCATTTGAGAGGGAACCTCTGAGGTTCATTAGAAAACATGGTCATTTAACTGTTACGTAGAAACAATTGACTCCATGATCAAAATAAATGTTGGAAGATTTAAAAATGAGAGCTCGGTGTCTTGATTAAATCCTGAGCAGATACCCAATAAGAATTAATGAAGGCTACATTTTTTTTAGTAGTAGTGGTAGTAGTTGTAGAAAGATGTCTGTAGTTGATTGCTATCCAAGAATAACATAAAAAAATCAAACCCAGAATCCACAGCATCTTAGATCATGTGATTGATCAAATGGCATTACAGGTATCAGGCAAAAATCACAGGTCAAGTTTGATATATAAAGTATACATATCACATAAGATTTTATAAACCACAACGTCACAAGATTTTTTCATTCATTCTCTTCCTAATTGTGCCCCTCCTCCTCACTTCAATAAGCTATATATTTAAAGGACCAAGAAAGAGGTTTCTGATGGTGTCATATTTTGATATTCCAAATAGGCCAGAGCCAGGCACCTTTGCCTGCATTAGGGAAGCTATTCCTTATAGAGGACAACTAGAGCATGCCCTCCTTAACACTCCCCCATTCTCCTGGGAGCAGCACTCCCATCCCTCTGGGAAGCCATCTCCCTTTCCTCTCTTGCCCATATTTTCAGAGGGAAATCTTCATAATGACATCCCTTGAACTCAGCCACACAGGTGGCCACATGACTCAAGAGCAAATACACAAGGTTTTCTTGGGACTCATTCACGTGGCAGTTAAAATTAAAAAAAAAAAAAAAAAAAAAAAAAAAAAAAAAAGCCTCTCATTTCTGCTGGTGAAGGTACAAGACAATCTTCTGTAGAAAAGAGAGGTGAATGGAGGGGCAAAACACAGGGCAAGACAAAGCCTTAGCAGTGCTGGAGTCCCTGTCTTAGAGTCCCATGAGCCTCGTACCTCTCCTCCCTGCCTGCAATTCTTTGTTTTTGTGAATCAATAAATCAATTTTCTTTTTGGCCTTAAAACCAAGTTTGAACTTGGTTTCTATAACTTGCAACCAAAAGAGTTTTAATTCAATAACAATTCAAGACCTTGTAAGTTTTTATATGCCATTTAGGGAAAGTACACATTATTTGACTTTCTCATATAATGCACTTCTTAAGGAGAGAAGATGGCAGAGGCACCTTTATTGCTGGCTATTCTCTGGAAAACAGAAAGCTAAAATAACAAGAGCTTCTTAGAAAAACATACGATTAAGCTCAAAGAGGGACAATAATATGAGAGCAGATTTCAACAGTTAATTATCAACTATATTTTATATGTATTGTTTTACATAAATGCAATATTTGCACACCTCAATTTCTTATAGACTAAATTTAATACTATATTTCAAGTTCAAAATACCAGGATTTTGCTTTTATTGTATGTAGGGGCTTTTTTGTAGGGGGTAGGCTCAACACACAACATAGGGCTCAAACTCATAGCCCTGGATCAAGAGCCACATGCCCTAAGGATTGAGCCAGCCATCTGCCCCAAAATACCAGTGATTTTTGAAAAGCTTCCCCAATAAGCTAAATTTATTTGCATGAATTTATAAGTTCTGGCAGTATATTAGATTTTTTTATTTTAATAGATTTTATCTATTGGTTAATCTTATTTTAACAAAATCCAGGTTGATTTGAAATGATCAGCACTCTTGCCAGAATCTGTCACTTTCATCCCATCTTAACTATATAATCTTAGTGGTGGTTTGTATTTGACCTAACATAACAAACATTTTCAGACTTTCAAACAACAAACTATCCCAAGATGTCTTTGTGTTGTGAACAATTATAATTATTTTTCATGAACTTGTACTTTTTATTACTTGATCAGACTTCTCTTGCAGTAGTTACTGTAATGTTAAAGCATATTTTTGTTTGTATTTGTCTTCAGCCTGTTGACACAGCCTTTTGTAGTTTAAGTCTCCAGAGTCAAACGTTTGAGTCATAATCAAAGGGCCATTGCATTTCTAGAGTTTGCTGAATGCCATGTTTCTTGCCTCCTGTGAAGACACGAAAAAAATAAGTTGTATGGCCACAGGTGATGCTGACTACAGTGTCAATCTTTATTTTTGGTGAGTATGGGGAAATCTCTGTGGAAATGTGTCTGAATTTCTAGTCAGTAAGTACTAGTTGATGAGTACTTGTGACTTGTTCAGTGCTCAGCATTTGAGAGAAAAATTATGGAAGAGTCAAAATGAGTGGAGGGTGTGGATCCTTTGAATTAATATGCTTACCAACAACAGAAAATGGCAAGGACTAAATTATATATCTCTTGGAAAATATAGGAACTGTACAGTACTAAGATGAATGACATGGATAGACAGAAGCAAGGGAGGAGACACTCCCAGTACTAAGCTAACCCTCTCTGAGGTGAAAACTTCCTGTATCATATTCCAGTCAAATGATTAACCCATATTGGGCCTCCTTATTGGCAAGACATTCTGTACCTTGTAGGGATACTGATCCCATTTCACTTTAATTAGGAATGTCTTTCTGTTTACTTGAGTTTAATCTGAACTGAAAGTTTTGGCCCTGTGTAGTAGTTTTCTCCTTACCATCTGCAGACTGGTCATGCAGTCTGACCCCATGTCAGGAAGGTCTGGCCTTCTGTCTTCTCACCTGACATTCCTCCAAAAGAAGAGTGTTAGGGACCTTGAGGCTTCTGGAAACATAAAGATTTCTGTGCCCCTGAGGACTATATAAAGTGAAAAAGATGCTCTCACTTTCCCACATTTCTTTGAATAGATTAAATTTCTTTTTCTTTATAATAATTTATTTTATTTTATTTTTTCAGTGTTCCAAGATTCATTTTTTATGCACCACACCCAGTGCTCCTTAATACCCACTGCTAGGTTCACCCATCCCCCCACTCCCTCCGTTCTAAAATCCTCAGTTTGTTTCTTAGAGTCCACAGTCTTTCGTGGTTTGTCTCCCTCTCTGATTTACCCGAGTTCCCTTTTTCCTTTCCTTCTCTTAATGTCCTCCATGTTACTCCTTATGCTCCCCAAGTGAAATCATATGATAATTGACTTTCTCTGCTTGGCTTATTTCACTCAGCATAATCTCCTCCAGTTCCATCCATGTTGATTCAAAAGTGGGGTATTTGTCCTTTCTGATGAAAGTGTTAATATTCCATTGTATATATGGACCATATCTTCTTTATCTATTCATCTGTTGAAGGGCACCTTGGCTCTTTCCACAGTTTGGCAATTGTGGCCATTGCTGCTATGAAGATTGGGGTACATATGGCCCTTCTTTTCACGATATCTGGATCTTTGGGGTAAATACCCAGTAGTGCAATTGCAGGGTCATAAGGTAGCTCTATTTTTAATTTTTAAGGAATCTCAACACTGTTTTCCAAAGTGGCTGCACCAACTTCCATTCCCACCAACAGTGAAAGAGGGTTCCCCTTTCTCCACAGCCTCTCCCACACTTGTTGTTTCCTGTCCTGTTAATTTTGGCCATTCTAACTGGTGTAAGGTGACATCTCATTGTGGCTTTGTTTTGAATTTCCCTGATGGCTAATGATGATGAACATTTTTTCATGTGTCTGTTAGCCATTTGTATGTCTTCTTTGTAGAAGTGTCTGTTCTTGTCTTCTGCCCATTTTTTTTAAAGATTTTATTTATTTATCTGACAGAGAGAGACACAGCAAGAGAGGGAACACAAGCAGGGGGAGTGAGAGAGGGAGTCGCAGGCTTCCCGCCAAGCAGGGAGCCCGATGCGGGGCTCGAACCCAGGATTCCTGGTTCATGACCTGAACCAAGGGCAGCTGCTTAACAAGTGAGACACCCAGGTACCCCAGGTTTTACTCTCTTAATAACCTTCCTCTATATCATACAGCCGTGTTGGCTATAGTCATCATATTGTACACTATATCATAGTACTTACTTATCTTACAACAGAAGTTTGCACCTTTTAACCACCTTCTAGCCTTCTTTGTCCCCCCCCCCCTTTTAAAAAAGATTTTATTTTTATTTGACAGAGAGAAACACAGCTAGGGAAGGAACACAAGCAGGGGGAGTGAGAGAGGGAGAAGCAGGTTTCCCACCAAGCAGGGAGCCTGATGTGGGTCTCGAACCCGGGGCTCTGGGATCATGACCTGAGCCGAAGTCAGACGCTAAATGACTAAGCCACCCAGGTGCCCTTCTGCCCATTTTTTGGCATGGTCATCTTTTGGGGGGGATGTTGAGTTTGAGGAGTTCTTTATAGATCTTGGATATCATTCCTTTTTCTGTAGTGTCATTTGAAAATATCTTCTTCCATTCCATGGGCTGTCTGTTTGTTTTGTTGACTATTTCCTTTGCTGTGCAGAAGCTTTTTATTTTGATGAAGTCAAGAATTCATTTTCGCTTTTGTTTCCTATGTCTTTGGAGACGTGTCTTGAAAGAAGTTGCTGTGGCCAATGTCAAAGATGTTACTGCCTATGTTCTTTCTCCTCTAGGGTTTTGACAGATTACTCCCTCACATTGAGGTCTTTCATCTATTTTGAGTTTATCTTTGTGTATGGTATAAGAGAATGGTCAAGTTTCATTCTTCTATAAGTAGTTGTCCAATCTTCCCAGCACCATTTATTGAAGAGACCGTCTTTTTAAAATTTCTTAGATTTCTCTCTTAGATATCTCTCTTGATGTGATAAAAGAAAAAGGGAAATAAATGGAATTAGACTTGAACTTCTTGAGAATTTATCATGGCTCTTCAAGGTCACATGTGTTTTTGGGGGTACTTTATTGCCAATTCAGTCCTCAGAACAATACTGTGAAGTGGGCATCATTATCCAAATGCCTTATGAGAAATTGAGGCTTAGGAGAATACGTGGAGCTGAGCAGTCTCTCTTTCCATACTGTGGCTTTCTATTACTTTCTTTTCAAGAAAGGTCTTTAAGTACAGAACTATACACCTAACGTGATCTTAGTAATCATGTATATTCTCACCCCATCTAGAACACTTCTGAGATTGACAGGGATCAGCGTCATAATTATGGCCCAAACAAAAGCATAAACTGGGATTGTCTGGGCAAACCTTAACCTTTGGTCACTAGAACTTAAAGTCACTCCTAAGCCTCCAGGAGGTCCTGGTTAGGGACACTGTAGCTTAGCTTAGGGACTTGATAATAGTAATTGCACCTTTAGGCCCCTATCTATGCTGGGCATGAGAAAGTATCTTCTTATATCAACATCCACTCAAAAAGTTTCCTTGCCTTTATAAGGGTTATATTTTCAGCTAAATCCACTTGAATTCTTCACAAAATTCCGAAGGAGAGTTTTCTAACTCTTCCAGCACAAAAGTTGAGAGAGCACTGTCTTGTATCGCATTGTGCTGCTACTGATAAGAAACGGGCTTACCTTGGGCTTCCCATGCACTTAGTTTCTCAAGGCTTGAGCAGGTTGGAGCTGTTCTCCACTCTGCTCAGTGCTGTGGAATTGCTATCCCAACATATCACTGAAAAATGTGAAACTAGTGTTGTAGAATCCCTTTGCGATCCCTGATAAAAGATGATTTGATAGTACAAGACATTATTATGATAGACAGACCCGGGGATTGTGTCCTTGGGGTTATAAATGATACTCTCTCAACATGAACCTATGAAGAGATGAACTTCAAGTACCCACTTGGTAGCATCTTCTAATGATTTCCATTATTTTGAATCAGCAAATGTCTAGCCAATATACAGCGAGAAATGCTCTGTGTAATCATTACTTAACAAGAAACTTAAACTTGTTCTACATGCACAGATAGACTGACTCATGTTTGAGTTGGGATAAGCCCCACAGGTAGAAACTTGTTCAATTATATGCCTTGGAAGAGCCAACTACCCCATGGAAGAAACTAAGTGTGTCAGCAGTATCCAAAATGATTCAAGATTGGATAAAGCCAAGTTAATAGAATCTTGTCCAGTTTTACTTTACTATCTCAAAATGTACAAATCTTAAAGGGAATGCTAATTGTCACTTCATGTTGAACTAAAAGAATAGACAACTGAAGCTGGCTATATTCTATTAAATAAATTATCCTTCAATTTAAAGATATAAAGTTCAACACAGGAAAATGATTTGACCACTCCATTTATCTCTTTTTCTTAATCCCCAGTAATTTACAGATTTGGGACATCAGTATTTTGGCTCAGATATATTTTGGATTATTTAAAATGTGCTGGTACTGTAAGTGGTAGAATTATATTTACTTAGCAACACATATTTATGCTTAGAGATATTTTTCCTAGCTTGGCATTTGAAAATATATTTTAAACCACAAAGCCTCCTTCAAAAACAAAATACTTGATTTCAAGGATTTACACTAAGATGCTTACACCAACATTTCTCAAATAAGTGAAGAGGGATACTTTAGAGCACCTAGAAATACTAAGAGAAGCTATTGTAAGAGTAGATTAATGGATTTTTTTTGCAAAGTTATCTGCCTCTAGATTTATTAGTTTGGCTTAGTTACACCCACCTTTCTGAGGTTTCACTTTGGCTCTCTTTCACAGGAAAAGAGATTTTGGCATTTTGCAATCTGTAGGCCACATCAAAGGAAAAAATGGAACTGTTAGGTAAACAAGCTCATTATTGATGTTGGTGTCTGGTCATCAGGACCGCAGAATCTAGGTAAAGAGAATGCTTTTGTGGTTATTTTGGGACTGCAGGCCAATACCAAAAAAATATGCATGTGCGTGAAAGTTGTCCAACAGCAGTTTGCAAACTTAGAGTGCACAGATATTACCTGTGGTTCTTGCTAAACATCCTTGATGCCCTCCTTCCCCCTAGTCGAGGACAGATTCATCTAGACTGGAATGAGATCAGGAATTTCAGGTTTGCCATGCACTTGGGGGTTTGTTTCCCAATGCTTGCAATCCAGACGCCACTCTGAGAACACTTACCCAGATTCCTGAGGATGAGTGCAAGGACTGGAAAGTGAAGCCGGGTGTGGCAAAGGTAGTTGTAGAATGCTTCCTAGAGGTGGGTCCAGGTAGGTAGAAAGGTGTGCATAGAAGCAAAATTATAGAATTGTATTTTCTCCCATTTCACTTTCTTTCTTATCAATTCCTCCCCCAAACCTATTTTCCACTCCATGCATTCTTCAGACTTAACCCTATTTCTTTCAATCTATCTAGGAGGATAACTGAGATGAACTTACAGTGAGTCCCTTTCAAAAGGAATGGTTTCACTCTAATAGTATATGTTCTTTTCAAACATTTTATTTATTTATTTGACAGAGAGATACAGAGCAAATGAGGGAACACAAGTAGAGGGAGTGGGAGAGGGGGAACTAGGCTTCCTGGTGAGCAGGGAGCCTGTGGGGCTCGATCCCAGGACCCTGAGACCATGACCTGAGCCAAAGGTAGATAGATGCTTAATAACTGAGCCACCCAGGAGCTCTAATAGTATACTTTTGAAATATATTTCTCATTCACTGTTCCTCTGTTAAGGAAGAAATTTAGTGTAGTGGTTAAAGCCAGGCTACCTGGATTCAAATTTCATCTCCATTATGTCCTCACCACATGCTTTTAGATAGTCCCTTGATGCTTTAAGTGGTGCTATCCTTAAAAGGAGGATAATAATCGCATCTAGGTCATAGAATTATTGTGAGGAGTAAATAAACTACCAGATATAAAATGCTTAAAGCAGCATATGGAAAATGTTAAAACTATATAAATATTGTAAAACTTGGGGAAGGTTTTGAGTCTTGGGTTTAAAAGAAACAAGAGTATTCTTTTCACTAGTCTTCAGGAACCAACCATTGGCTTCTCCATAGAAACAGAAATGAATATGTCGGTAGGCATAGTAACCAACTTAAAGAAGCATGAGAGAACTGTGACAAGAAAGGGGATCTTTGTGAATGAAGCCAAATCTCTCATATCAATGGGTGCATCAGTAATAAAGAATTATTTTTGAAGATACTCAAAGGCCATTTGACAGTTTGGCAGCTATCCTTAATAACATTATTGTCATTATTATTTTTTGTTAATCTAGGAAGAGAAGCACATTGCCTTAACATCAGTAAAGTTCTCCTAGCTGAAGTGACAAGCTCCTACCTGTCTGATTGCCTGATCAGGGTCCCTAGGGGTGTTTGACAGTGTGATGATGAGATTACCTTAGTATCTGGCATCGGAACTTTGCTTGAAGAGAAAAATGCCCTTGTTTAGGGAAAAATCATGATATTGTGGGTGATAAAACCTGAGGAATTGAAGCAAAGACTGGAAGGAGATGAGAAAACAAAGAAATGGATAAGGTACACTACATTAGAAATAAAGAGGAATTTAGAGGTGGAGAGAAGGCAGAGCAGAGACTGGGAGAAGAAAAGAGAGGGAATTCAAATGGTACAGCATGGGCTAGAGCACAGGTGTCCGAGGCTACTAAGATATTCCTATCACGTGATTGAGTCGGTTACAGAGAGGGTTTTAGGAGGAGGTGTTTCTAATATGACGATGTTTTGTTTTGTTTTATTGTTTTTGCTTCCAAGTTTCTACCACCCACATGCTCATCTCTGTAAAGCTCGTATGAAGCCCAGTATGCGGATGCATTTCCATGGGGCTGTGCTGTGGTCCTTAAAGGCTGGGATGATAAAGGAAACTGTGGCTGGCTGGACATTCAAATGCTCAGGAAGAGCAGTCAGGGATCCCCCCGTGGTGAATTACAGGCAAGACAGTGACCGGCCATGGCCAAGCTGAGACTGGTATAGAAAGCAGGTGCAGCATGGGCCTGACTCAGGACAGGCCACGGCCACCTTCTTCCTGCCCCATTTAGTAAATATTATTATTTATTGAGCAGATACTACACGCCATGTACTAATTATGTGCTCAACCCATAATCCTGATTACACCTCACAAGAACCTCTCAGGTAGGGACCACTGTGCCTTCTATGCAGACAAGAAACTGAAGCAGAGACAGGCTAAATCACCTGTCCAAGATCACTTGGCTAGTCACCAGCAGAGTCAGGATGTGAAAAATGCCACCAGACGTAGAGCAGAGCGTCCTTAACCTGTGATACAGTAACACTTGGATTGACTTCAGAGAGGGAAAGATGAAAGCTGGGTTCTGCCTCTGAGCAGCAAAGTCAAAAGTTCAATGGGATGACCTGTGAGTGGAGACCTAAGTCATAGGTATAAACAAGAGGGCCTCACCGGGCACTGAGAACTGGTGGTAATCGCAGACAGCTAAGGCAACACCTCCGGGAGTGCCAGAGAGAGAACCTTCGCTCACAGCTCAGATTCCGCGGCTCTCTGTGGAGGGAGGTGATCAAAGCCCAGCTCCATTTAAAGCATGCCTTCCTAGAGCAGAAAATACCTTTTGTGATGCATGGCTTTTCCGATGAATTCATAAATGAAGGACAAATACTTTATCTCACTATTACTCAACATGATGCTGACAAGTGTGATACAATAAAAAAGATAGAAAATTGGAAGGGTTTAGAAGAAAGTAGAGAAAAACAGTTACTGTTTGCACATAAAATTTTTTAAATATTATTTATTTACTTATATATTTGTCAGAGAGAGGGAGAGAAAGAGCACAAGCAGAGGGAGTGGCAGGCAGAGGGAAAGGAAGGCTCCCTGCAGGGCAAGGAGCTAGATGTGGGACTTGATCCTAAGACCCTACAATCATGAC
>PITA01033073.1:0-13181 GCA_004023965.1 Spilogale gracilis | reverse complement strand
CCAAGTAGAGAAAGTCAAGTATCATATGGTTTCACTTACTTGAGGTGCATAAGGGGTAATAGAGAGGACAGTAGGAGAAGGAAAGTAAATGGAAAGCAGGGTAATCCAGGGACAGAAACAAAACAACAGAGACTTTGGACACAGAAACAAACTGAGGGACTTGGAGGGAGGGGGGTGGGGGGATGGGAGAGCCTGGTGGTGGGTACTGAGGGCACCTATTGCATGGAGCACTGGGTGTGGGGAATGGGGAATGAATCTTGGAACACTGGAAAAAAAAATTAAGTAACAATAAAAAAAAAGAAAATGAAAAACTTTCTATGACACCTTCAAGAGGTCATCCATCTCTGCTGTTAAAAAGTAGTAATAGAAGATTTTCTTCTAGTTGCAGTCACTTTGTAGTTGAAAATTCTATTTATATGAGAAATATGCTTTCTTGTAACTTTATAATGAATTCTATTTTGTTCCCTTTGGAGCTATATAAAACCAATCTACATACCATGTTTACACATTAGTTTTTCCCAATATTTGATGGAATGTAAGTTATTACAAGGTCAATCTTTGAACAGAAATGAGAACATCATAATTTTCTGAAGAGGTGGTTTTTTTGGAGTTTATTAAAATATCCAGGAAACAGTAACCAAAGTAATGACATTATAAGACAGAGCAAATAAGAATTTACTGAAGTCACTACAATGGCAAATTGGTCCTTCATATTGCTGTCATGGAAAGGAGAAAAAGCCTTCAGCATAAGTCAGTGCACATGTAAGCTCAAGAAGGTGGGTTTAACTGGTTGCTCATAGACTAAAGTGTTCATCTTATAGTTGATTTTAACCAGACGGTGAAGAAACATCAACCACTGAAAAGAGCTTGAGGCTTTCAAAGTTATATTTCTTTAACCTATGATATTTGTGCCAAAAAAAAGTATCATTTTACTGGCTTGCCACTTTCCATTGAGATTGGAAGAATGATTCCCATTATATGACAAGGAAAATAAATAATCTGTGAAGCTATTTGTTATTCTAATCTTATCAAAAAAGGGTCAGAGCAGTGTGAAAATCTGGAAAAGTCCATAGCTGACTGAAATGTTAAAAATTTCCCTTCAAGTTAAATCTCATGCACATAGTTCTGGACTATTTTTAATAGTCTCAATCTCACTGGTCATTCAGTTTGGTTTAATGTGTATATATTAAGTACTGAATATGCACCAGGCCCTGTGCTGGCTGTAAATAATCAAAGCAAAGACGTTGACCCTGTCCTCAGGAAGCTCATAGTTTGGTGAGGAAAACAGATCTGTAAATGAGAAAATATGGATGTCAAAACTCCAGTGCTGGATAGGAGTACTGAGTATTGGACCCTGTAGAGTAATCTATGAAGAACAAAATGAACAGATTTTTCTAGAAATTCTATAATTTTTTTAGACACGTTTCAGGTATAAAATAAAAGTTAACAGATAAACCAAGAAACAGGACAAGAGATAAAACAAAAAATATAAATAGATCCACCAACATGCCAGATATTGGTTATCAGACATAAACTTTAAAATAACTATGGTTAAGGGGTGCCTGGATGACACAGTCAGTTAAATGTCTGATTCTTGGTTTCAGCTCAGGTCATGATCTCATTGGGCACTGGGCTCAGTGTTCAGCCTGGAATCTGCTGAAGACTCCCTCTGTTCTCCCTCTGCCCCTCCTCCATGCTCAATCTCTCTAAAATAAATAAATAAATCTTTTAAAAAATAAAATAAAATAAATATGCTGAAAAAGTAGAAAAGATGGTGGCAATTTTCACTAAAGAACTGAAATTTATAAAATTAATCAAATGGAAATAGGAAACAATAATTGAAATTGAGAATTTAATAGATGAATTTAACAGGAGATTGGACTCAAGACAAGATAAATCAAAGAGAAAATAGATTAATGGAAAATATTCTGCTGAAGCACACAAAGACAGATGGGACATACTTTAAACATGTGTAATAATTTATAGGGCCTGTAACTGAAATCCCAGAAGGGGAGAACAAGAATGATTCAGAAGCAATGAACACTGGATGTTGTATGCAACTAATGAATCACTAAAATCTACCTCTGAAACTTAATAAGATGGCATATGTTAAATTGAATTTAAATTAAAAAAATTTAAAAATTAAATTAAAAAGTTGGAGGTACTATAATGTGGCTAGTTGAATCTAAATAAATAAATAAATAAGGTTGGTTAAATACTGCCACCTGGTTAAAAAAAAGAGAAATATTTAAAAGGATATTAGTGATAAATTTTCAAAATTATAAAAATATCAATTCACAATTTCAAGAAGCTCTAATAAAATAAAAACAAGGAAATATACAACTTAGTAAAATTGCTGAATACCAAAAACAAAAAATACTTTGTTGTAGGGAGAGAAAGGCATATTACCTTTAAGGATAAAATATAGGCCCTAAAGAGTTCATTTCTTAACAATGGATGGGAGTAGATAAGGGAATTATAACTTTAAGGCGTAGAACAAAAAAGTAAATGTCAACCTAATAGTCTTTTACAGAGAAACTCTCTTTCAAAAGGGACTGCAAGACAAAGACCCTGCCAATAAAACAAAAATTGAGAGAAGTTGTCACCTGTGGATTCTTAATAAAAGGAAAAATAGAGTTTTTAAGACAAAAGGAAAATTATCTCAGATGAAAACATCGAAATGCAAGATGTAATGAAGAAAAATAGAAAAGATACATAAGTATAATTAAGAAAGTTAATAATGGCATCTTGTAAAGCTTAACATAGATATAGAATTAAGATACATTTTAACAAAACTACAAAATTTCAAAGTTAAAGAGTTTATAATCTTGGCATTCTGGGATGTGGTATAAGTACTATTCTCCCTAGAATTTAGTAAATTAGGACATCTCTAGTAACACTAAGAGAAGAGTAAAAGAATATGTAACTAAGAGGCTATTAGATTGATAGTTTTATTAAAAAATTCTTGATAAAAAAGAAGAAGAAAAGCAACATAATGGTAAGAAGCCCGATATTAACCTAAATTTATCAGTAATTACATCAACTGCTAATGAACAAAATTCTTATATTTGATTATCAGAACGAACATACCAAAGTTTGCCAGATTTAGCCGGTGCAAATACAAAATACCCTTTTAAATTTGAATTTCAGATAAACAGTGAATAATGCTTTAGTGTGAGTATGTCCCATCAATATTAAGAATATACCTAACACTGAAACATTATTCATTGTTTATCTGAAATTTAAGTTTAACTCAACATAATGTATTTATCTAGCAACTCTAACTGTACCGTTAGCACTAGCAGTCATCAGTCCCATGCTGAAGAATGTGCCTTTTGGCAGAAGGGCTCCCTAAAATGCAGTCTCAGAATTAGACTGATTTACCCATCTACAAGCACTACCCCAGGGAGGCTTCCCCACTGAAAATTCAAAGCCTCTTCCTGGAGAAGCAGAAATAAAAACCCAAGTAAATGTTGCTACCAGAAGGGAAATCTTAAACATAAGAATAAAAAAGATTGAAAGTAGTACGTTGTGAACAACAAAAACAAAAACAAGAATCACCAGCAAAAAAACACAAAGCATACACCAGGAGAGTACTATGCAAAAGAAGCCTATCTTAGCTATACTAATTTCAGCCTAAGTAAACTTTAAGGCAGGAAGCATTTCTAGGTATATTTCCAATAAAAAAAGATGCATATTTGTGTCAAGAGCCATGAATGATTTTAATCACAAAGCTTTTTTCACACTATTCTAAAACTTAAAATAACCTCAAATTCCATTAATAAAGAAATCCAAATTGTAGTATATTAACACAATGGGATACTACAGAGAATTGAAAAAAATTGCTCTGCACAAGTATTTGGATAAATGTCATAAAGGGGATATTGGATGAAAGAAACTAAAAAAAAAATAGAAAGAAACTAGACAAATGAATAGAAATTGTATAATTCTGACAATATAAAATTTGGGGGGGAAAAAGACAAAAATAACCTAAAGTAATAAAAGTCAAAATAGTGGTTACTTTGAGGAAGAGTTTCTGTTTTTAATGGGGCCCAGGGAGGGCTGCTGGTAGCTTGTATTTTTTTATCTACCAGTGATTATATAGATGTGTTCATCTTGGGAAAACTCATTAAGCAATGTGCTTCAAAAAATTTTTTTTAAGATTTTATTTGTTTATCTGCCAGAGAGAGAGAGAGAGAGAGAGAGAGCACAAGCAGGGAGAGTGGCAGGCAGAGCAGGAAGAGGGAGAAGCAGTCTCCCCGCTGGGCAAAGAGCCTAATAGGGACTCACTCCCAGGACCCTGGGACCATGACCTGAGCTGAAGGCAGTGCCTTAACCAATTGAGCCACCCAGATGTCCTGAATTTTTGCATTTTTTATCAGACAGTATACTTCAGTAAAATAGTTACATTAAATAAACATGGTATTTAATGTGCTAAATCACAGGTATTACTATAGTCTCCGGAAAGGAAGGAAACATGAACTTATGTAGAAATACCTAAGCAGAGCTTTGGGAGACAGTAGGTGTGAGAACATGAAAGCATGGGTCAGGGAAAAGGAAGGAGTATGGGTTGGAAGAGCATTATTTGTAGAACTGCAGGCACTTTTAGTACTAGCCGTCTTTTGTGCAGGAACGAGCTGGCAGCAGGGTGAGGCTGCAAATATACGTAATGCCTGCTCAAGGTTGAATCTGGAAGACCCAGTGATTCGTGTGCCTTTGATGACCCCATTCTCTTATCCTCGCTTCTAATTTCAGTTGTGGCTGGTTTGCTGTAGGCTTCAAATCACTTACCTTGTGCAGACCATGTCTGACCTTAGAACTGTACTACACATCTTTGACCTGTCACCCTGAAAGGGCTCCAGTGTCATAGATGCCGGAGGACCCATTTCTCAAGCCTGTGTGAGCAACCCAGAAGTGCAGGTTACTCCACACCACAGAAGCCTATATTTAAAGCATTCTTCTGGTCAGTCCTTAGGTGGGCGATTTCTGAGACACATTCTATATGATCCTTAGGAGTTTGAAGGCAGGAAGAAGGCTTGCTGCTTTCAGTGACTTTGATAACATATACTTATAATAGATTTCCCTCTTTCCATCCCTTTCCCAAATCTTTCACCACCACTCTGGGAGATGGCCTCACTAATACAGTGCATTCGCCCCAGGATTTTGCCTGGGTTTCTGCCTCAGGAGAAAACATGAACTAAGAAATATGGATTATATCCTGCAAAGTATGGGGAACCCCAGTCAAGAGTGGCTGTGTAGAGCCATGCAGGAGATTGAATAATAATGCTGGCAGGGAACCTATTGGGAGACTGTTGGGGTCTTTGAGAGACTAGGTAAGTCACCCCCTTCTTCTTTGAAGCAGCAAGAAATAGGACAAAGGGGTTGCTGGATGACTCAGTCATTGAGTGTCTGCCTTCAGTTTAGGTCGTGATCCTGGAGTCCTGGGATCAGGCCCTGCATCGGGCTCCCTGCTCAAGGGGAAGCCTGCTTTTCTTTCTCCCACTGCCCCTGGTCGTGTGGTCTCTCTAGCTGTGTTTCTCTATGTCAAATAAATAAATAAAATGTTGAAGAAGAAGAAGAAGAAGAAGAAGAAGAAGAAGAAGAAGAAGAAGAAGAAGAAGAAGAAGAAGAAGAAGAAGAAGAACAAGAACAAGAACAAGAACAAGAAAAGAAATAAGACAAGTAAAGCAGATGGGAGGTAAAGATTACCTTTATCTCCAACAAAAATCATATTAGAGAATGTGACTCACTTCTTTAGGCACATGGCCTTCCTGTTAAAGAGCTTCAGGCTTAGACTGACTCCCTACAGTGTTAGGGCAGTAAGACCTCCCCACTGGGGACATAGCCAGCCCTGAGAGAGGCAGAGCAGAGTATCTATATACAGGCTGGAGAAAAAGAGCCATTGATTCCTAGGAATCTAGGAAATGCAGAACAGCGTTGGTGAAAAGCAGCCTTTGAATAGAGGCACTATGGGTGAGTGGAGTTTGACAGGTGAAGACAGAAGTTGCATAGGAGATAGTGCTCTGTAAGTGATTAACTGCAAAACCAAATCCATTACCTGGTTTAGGAAATAGTTATAGGAAACAGATTATTTACCAGAGGATGCAAGTAGGATTTTGAGTAGTTATTCATTTTTTCTTAGAAAGTTAAATAGAATTCAATCTTATCGAATGGTGGGTGGAATTCTGAGCTAAGATGCCAATATGTAATAAGTGTAGTCCTCCACATTCCTTCCTGACAGCTAAATTCATATTCATTAAACCGTGTTCCCTTGTTACTAAGCAGAGGATGCAAGAATACATTACAAATCATAAATATTAGCACAGTAGGATTTGCAAGTCAACCTGTGCTATTCTGAATGCAGTTGCAAAGTTCTAACCTTCTGTGCTCTTGTCCATATTCTGTACAGACTGGGAATACTTCCCCTAGGATAGATAATCGGCACCAAGGAAGACAGTAAATGCTTGTAAAGGACTGTCATTTTTTTTCTATAACAAATGCCCTTCTCTAGGGCTCTCACATTTACCATTGCCTACACATATATGCAGATACACACATGAATGAAGGTATACATTCACCCCCACACACACACACAAACATGCATAACCCACTTGGAAATACACAAAGCACAGACAAAATGCAAAAATGAGGATACAGTATAGTTTTCCAAAATCTAAAATATAAATTCTTGCCACTTTCATTTTTAAAGTAAGATGTGGCCTCAAAAGAGTCTTTAATTTTGTTTTGTTTTGTCTTCACTTAGCAGGATTGGTCAAAGCAGAAATAATACAGGATCCTGGCATTTTATGAATACTTTCTCCCCAGACTCTCCCGAGTCAGGACCTGTGGCTATCAGATTGTGTCAAAGCCTCATTTATCTCTTCCCTCCTGCTGCCTGCCTGTCTGCCTTTGACCATTTCCCTGCTAATTAAGCCTGAGAGCAGATGGAGAGAGAGAGGCTGTTAATCTCTATTTATTCCTTTTTCACAAGTCAGGTTTACAAGAAGAATAAATAAATATGGGGAAAGTAAGTTTGGGTGCTGTTTTCAGGGTGCTACTGCTCTCTCTCTGTCTGGATATGCTGTCATTCAGGCTTTTCTTAAAATACCAAGTTACTAATGTAATATTTTAGTGATCATTCATTTGATTGAATTTGCTCCAGTAATTCAGCTGATATCCTACTAAGAGCTAGGCTCTATGTTAAATGTGAGAGAGAGAAGAGTGAACCAGACTTACCTGCTTTCTGCTATTATGGAGTTCAGAGACGAACCTGAAACAGACAACAAACAAGTAATTGAAAATGCGATCAATGACAGCAGATAAGAGCAGGGACTCAGGCGTGAGAGCACATGCACATACACTGAAAGACATTCAAAGAGCAGTGAGCTTTTTCTCTCCTCTTTCCTATATACTCCAGATTCTTAGGCAAAGGGAATGGTGAAAAAATGTGACTGACTTAAATTAATGGTTAAGCTAATAGCCTGCCCTTTTAAATAAGAAGCTTAGCTTTTTTACTTGATGGTCAATTTCCCAGAAGACTCCTTGAGAGCTCATTATATAGATCAAGTTCATTCAATAAAATCCTCCCATTAGGCTCTTAAAGGGTCAAGTTTCAGGGTGCACTCCAATTAAAATAACTTCTGTCATTGACAGAACCATAGGATACTGCTTTAAGGACCCTTGGAAATATCACCCCATTATATGAATGATACAAATTTGGATTAGATATTTAAGTGATAATTTTCTAAGTTCAGATAGCTGAGATAGAAACCCAGATCATTTGACTCTAATAGATGGTGTGATAATGAGTTATGCTCCTTCTGGTGAAGCTTTTAGCAATTTTTTTTTAATTATTTATTTATTTGTCACAGAAAGAGTGAGCACAAGCAGGGGGAGTGTCAGGCAGAGGGAGAACCAGGCTCCTCACTGAGCAGGGGCTCAGTCCTAGGACCCTGGGATCATGACCTAAGCCAAAGGCAGATGCTTAACAAACTGAGCCACCCAGGTGTCATGCTTATAGCAATTTTATAACAAGCTTGGAGAAGAGGCCAGGCACATATATAATTTTTTGGATTTAGATTTCAAATCATTGATTTAAAACTACTGTGCACCTTCAGAATATAAATGAAAAGTTGAAACTACTTATAATTCCTCATCTTCTCAGACTGCCATCTGATGACCTAACTCAGGATTTGGAAATGGTATCATAGATTTTTTTGTAGTCATTGTTATGCCCACATAATTTTAGGGACTTGAAAGTCAGTTCTTGATGAACCCAAAGAGGTTTCTAGTAATTGCTACTTGGTTTTCTCAGGTTTCCTGCATTTTCTTTTAAATCTTATGATGCAGAATTAGTGCATGTCAAATTGCCCATCTCTTAATTATGGAATATCCCTTTTGTTATTGTTGAAAGTGAAATAGTAAAATAATTTTGTTAATTTTAGGTAGATTCAGATTTAAATAGTTTTTTCAAAACATTTAATTGATGCCTTATTTAGGAGAATTATCTTGTGGAAATTGTAGGAGTTATCAAACCAGTTCTTTGCTGTCAAAATTACTAAACCAGTTCTTTTTATAACTTCTATTACTTATTTTGTAAGGTGAGGATGATCTCTGAACATAGCATATTCCTGCCTTCCTCCTAATTTCTTTAGTCAATGATATCCACCTCTTTCACTAATAGGAAATCTTATCTGTATGAAATCAGCTCATCTAAATGTATTAGGAATGTCCAGCCGTCCTGTTTCATGGAAATTAAATGAGTGAATAACTTTATGAGAAGAAAACTCACAAGGTCATGGCCACTGTTGCCTTAAAACTAAATGAGCAAGGGGCACCTGGGTGGCTCAATCATTAAACTTTTTTTTGGGGGGGGTAAGATTTTATTTATTTATTTATTTATTTATTTATAGAGAAATACAGCTAGAGAGGGAACACAAGCAGGGAGGGAGCCTGATATGGGGCTTGATCCTGGGTCTCTGGGATCATGACCTGAGCCGAAGGCAGTCGCTTAACCAACTGAGCCACTCAGGTGCCCCTCAATCATTAAACTTCTGACTTTAGCTCAGGTTGTGATCCTGGGGTCCTGGGATTGAGCCCTGAATCAGGCTCCATGCTCGGTGGGAAGCCTGCTTCTCCCTCTCCCACTCCCCCTGCTTGTGTTCCCTCTTTTGCTGTCTCTCTCTGTCAAATAAAGAAATAAAATCTTAAATAACAACAACAACAAAAACTAAATGAGCAAGAGGGAGGAGGAAGATAGTGTAGGAGTAGGAGACCTAAACTTCATCAGGTTGTAGGAATTCAGCCAGTTATCAAGCCATTCTGAACACCTACAAACTCAATAGGAGATTGAAGAGTTGCAGAAATTCTAGAATAGAAAATTGACCACTCTCTTGAAGGCAGGACATGCAGAGAAGTTAATAGGAGGCTATATATGGGAAGATGCAGGGAGAGGGGCTGCCTCCCTGCCCAGTGGAGCACAAACTTGGAAATTTTACAAGTCTGCTCCACTGAGGGATGTCACCCCAGAGCCTTAGTGGCGGGTGGAACCCTCACTGGCATACTGTGGTCTCGGGACCCATGGGGTCACAGAAGGGCTCAGAGTGCCTGAGCAAGGCAGAGCTCCCAGGTATTGGAGGGGGAAGCTGGCTGCAGAGACAGAGCCGAGGAGGGGCCTCTCAGCTCAGGCTTACCTTAAACTATGATCCGAGGTGCAGTCAGGCCACTGTTCTTCAAGCAGGAACTCCACAAGGCAGATCTGGGGAGACCCCCTCCTTCCTCCTCTAAGAGGTGAGGCGTGGGAGCATACTGCAGGAATCTGCTGGGTTCGGAGACTCCGAATGGGGCCGCCTGCCAGAGACAGAAATGCTTAGTCACAGGCCAGGTGAGCACGGAGTGCAGCCGAGGACCAGGGAGACAGGCATGATTGGCGGCTTTCTCTGGGGGCGCAGTGAAGAGGGGGGCCCTGAGCTCTACGCTCTTCCAGGCTAGTGACCAGGAGGCCGCCATCTTTATTCCCTGGCCTCCAACGCTGTACGGAAAGCGATCAGGGAACAAAAGCTCCCACGAGCAAACCTGAGCAGATTGCTTAGTCTGGGCCCTGGCAAGGCCCAGGCAGTAAGAGTAATGGCAGATGATGGGATTGGGAGTGGTTTGATAAAGCATTAAATAAGCAACAACCCTGCCTTATGACATTTGAAAATGATTCCTCTAAAAAAACTTCTGAAAGTCTGTTAGGAACCAGAACTAGTATGCCATCAAGAAATAATCTTAGCACAATCATTATGTTTGAAGACATCCATGTTTTATGCTATTATATTGTTTTTATTACAAATAAATATTTCCAGGGGTGCCTGGGTGGCTCATTCGCTGTCTGCCTTCAGTTCAGGTCATGATCCTGGAGTACCCGAATGGAGCCCCGCATGGGGCTTCCTCTCGGCAGGAAGTCTGCTTCTCCCTCTCCCATTCCCCTTGCTTGTGTTCCCTCTCTCATTATGTTTCCCTTTGTCAAATAAACACATAAAATATTTAAAAAAATAAATATTTCCAAACAGTTAAAATAGTGGTTGAGTGTCACATTAATTTAAAGAAAAGTGATTTAATTATGGGGTATTTAGTATCTATTCGGCAAATATTTCTATTTGGTGGCTACTTACTCTGGTTGTGAATCTTGATATCTGAGTTGCGAATGTTGTTAGGATGATCATTGATGAAAGAATGATAAACATAGCTCAGGCTTGTATTTGTGGGTTCTCTCATTTCTCCTTTTACATTTTCAAAGAAACCCTTCCACCATTTGTATGTTCATGATATACCAAGTCTTCCCTCATCAAAATCATGTCATAAAATCTAAGGAAGCCTTTCAGAAAAAAAAAATATTTTTATGTCAGTACGTTTATAAAATGTGCTTATTCTCAAAATTTCCTTGTCTTTCATCTCAATGCCTTCCTATATTTTATGGAATGAATAAAGGCTTTCCTATTGTTCAATGACTTTTAGGATCTTTGGAGCAAATGGAAGAATGGTGGGACAGTGGGGTGAGGAGCACAGCAATGATCAGGAGGAGGGGGAGTCATCTAGAATTGTTTATTCTAAGGGAAAAAACCAACAATGTCAAATCCCTTTGATTTTATGCTTTGAAGTCTTGTGAGTCATATAATAACACATAGATTAAGGAACCTACTCTTTCTGTGAGTGGTAGACTATTTATGCAAAAGATGATTGACAAGGCAAGAAAGTTTTCTCAGAAATTCTATAATTCAGTGTAAAACAAAGTACATGCTTAATGTAAACTTGAGATTCTCATAAGGGCACTCAGCTTATTTGAGAAATAATCTCTTTAATGCAGAGCTTTTTTTGTCTTTAGCAGTCAGGATATACATTTCTTTTAAAAGAATATGAGATATTCTGAGATTTGCTAATGAGGATGCTGGAGCCTGGGAGCCCCAGTTATCCCAAGCTGTATACCCACACCTGTAGCCCATCTACATGGCATGCACATGTAAGCTCTCTGTGACTCACTGATGGGAAATCTCTGCACAGTATTAACTTTTTACAAGTAGATTTTCATCCTTTCGATCTTTATTAAGTGATAACACTTGCACTCAAAGGAAATCAATTTGATCCTCAGCTCTGTTTCTTTATTAGGAAGTATATCTGATTTGTGCTAATGATAGAAATTAGTCTTCAAGTGAGTTTTTATTAAGTATCTTGTCATTTTGTGTCAATTACAGATCTGAGTAACACAAACACAGAAAATAGTTAAAATGCACATAAGCTGAACGGAAAAAGCATGTTCTGAAGGAAAACCTTTGGTAGTTGCTGGTCCTCTAAGAAACGACCACATCAATCTCATTTTGTGACAGAAATCTCTTGATGTCTTAAGCAGATGATAAGCTACCATAATAATAATAAAAAAGTACATGAGCAAATCTAATTATCTTCACTAAACCTGAACAGCCTTTCCTCCAACTCTACTCCCTCTCCACTACACACACCACTATTCAAAGTTGTAACTACCTCTTTCTCTCCATCTTACATGCAGAGAGAATTTTAAAAGCAGTGATTGAGCCATCTGATGTCCTTTAACTGCAGCAGTTACACAACCCAATTACAGATTACAGTAAACTTGGAAGCTTTTAGAATTTACCTTTATCCAGGTGCCATTAAATCATAGTGTCTGGTGTCAGGGAGATGCCAAGATGTCCCAAAGTGAACAGTTTATAAATAGTGAGGCGATGGATATGCTAAAAGGCAATGCATATTTGAATTCACAGAAGGTACTGATTAGTGTTAGCTGAAGTTTTTAAAGAACATGGTTAAGATTTGGGGCTTGGCCTAGAAGATGCAAAGAGTATTTTGGGTGGAAGTCTAAGGAGAGAGCCTGATGGAAGAAAAGAGTAGGAACTATGCCAGAGACTCCAGGTGAATTCAGTAATGAGACAAGTCTGGATGATTTTAATATTCTTTTGGGAAGCAATGGAATTGATACTATATAACTGGGTGAGACCAGTGTTGAAGATGCTTGAATAGAAGCCCGAGGATTCATCCTGGAATTAGAATGCTTTTCATCAGCAAGGAAAGGAATGGGATTAGAGGACATAATATCCAGAGCCTTTGGTCACAGCCTGCTTTCTGCAGCAAGATTGAGGACTTAGAGCCGTCTGTCACTCTTCTCTCAATATATTCCTTTCTTGTCTCTCATTACCTAATGTTTCCATATCCCTCAAACCTGGTTTGTATGTGCAACTATTGCTATGCCTTTGCATTTATGGATAATATTTCTGATTTTTTTTTTCACTATAAAGACCTAACGGCAGTTCAGAAAGTTTCAGTGGTTATTTTTGCAGTGGTAACCAGTTCTGCTCCAGTTACAGAGACTTGGATAAATCACTCAATCCCTTCAGACTAGGTTTCTTCCTTTATGCAGAAATGAGATAAGGCTGGACATTTAAATTATAGAACATTGGAGCACCAGGGAGGCTCAGTCAGTTAAGCATCTGATTCTTGATTTGGGCTCAGGTCATGATCTGAGGTTGTTGGATGGAGCCCTGTCTTGTGTTGGGTTCTGTTCTCAGTGCAGTCTGCTTGAGATTCTTTCTCTCCCTTTTCTTTTGCCTCGTCCCCTGCTTGCATGGTCTTAAAAGAAGAAAGAGAAGAAAGAAAGAAAGAAAGAAAGAAAG
>PITA01033072.1:0-13184 GCA_004023965.1 Spilogale gracilis | reverse complement strand
TGGCTTCCTTGTCTCCCGGACGGCCCCACCTTCCCCCCCCCCCCAATCCTCCCCAGTGCTGCTCGCTGCGCCGCCTTCCTCGGGTCCTGAGGCAGGCTGCAAAGCCCCCCTTCCCTCCAGTGCTGCTCTCACAGAGTCAATGAAGATACCCAGCTCCTGCCCGTGAGTCTGGGAGGCCGGCCTCCCATTACCACATCAGCCCTCTGTGATCTATTTTCCATACTGCAGCCCAAGGGGCTATTTGTTAGTGAAACTGCCAATTTTACTTCCCTGCTTAAAAGTCTTTCCCTGGGTACACTGCCTTTAACAAGTCCAGACCCCTGACCTCACCATCTGCAAGGCCGGCATGATCTACCCCTGCTTTTCTGCTCGTCCTCCCTCCAGAAGCTCAGCCACACCCCGTCCGATGAGGCGGGCACAGCCCCCACCCCCTGCACAAGGCCGGAGGGCCCCCTCCCCGGCTTCGGCTCAGGGCGTCTCCCCCTGGCCCCACAGCCTGCTGCTTTCACCGCACCTCATGTGCTCCTGCCACATCAGCGGTCGTCCTCACTTGTTACTCAGGTTCTGCCTTCCCCGGAGGAGTGAGAACAATGTCCCTTGGTGTCTGAGACAGACCGAGGCTAAGGCGGTGTCTGGCCACCGAGGGACACAGACAGGGAGAGGTACCTGCAGACTCCTCACTCCCCCCGCCCCACCCCTGTACTGATTCCTGCGGCTGTTGTGACAAGCCCGCACAAATCTAGGGGAAGCCCTCAGATCAAGGCCTTCAGGGGGCTGCACTCCTCCTGCCTTTCTCAATTTCCAGGGGCCACCTGCACTCCTTGGCATGCCACCCCTTCCTGGCCCTGCTCCAACTCCCCTACTCTCCCTGAGCTTGCTTCCCTCCTCTCACAAGGGCCCCTCCCAATATGCCGGGCCCACCTGGAGGACCCAGGACCGTCTCAGCATCTCAAGCCCCCTGCCCAGCCCGCTCTGCCGGCTCAGGGGACATACTCACAGGGTCTGGGATTAGGACACAGACAGCCTTGGGGTCACTATTCCATCTCCCACCTGGCACTTCCGTTCACATGGGTCAAATCCTGAGAGCAAGCCTGATAGGCCGGGGCTGGGGAGCAGAAACCCCGCAGGGGGAAGAGAAGGTCAGACTGTCCAGGTCTCCTGTGGTGGGGCGGGGGAGGGCTAGTGACTGTGTGGTGATGATGTCAGCTACCACACTGGGGAGATCTCCTGGACAAAACAGGATTATTTGGCTGGAGGGCACACCCAAATTTGCAGAGCTGGAAAAGAAGACATTCAGAATCCTCTAGTTTAAATCATTCTATTTTCAGAGCCGAAGCCCATGTACTCTGAAGGCACACTCTTGATAAAAGGAGTAAGGGCCCTCTGTTCCCCAGTGAGGGGGACTTGGATAGACCCTAGAGGCCGTCTTCTCATCTTTAAAAGCAGAGGACAGGAGGGAGTCCCGCAGCCGCTCCCTCGCAAGGACCTGGACAGGATGCCGGGGTGCTGGGGGCCACAGTGCTGGACGCTGGTTGGGGGGGGCTGCAGGCATCAGCACAGTGAGCACCCAGGGCAGGATGCCGCACTCCCCGATGGCTAGAGAGCAGAGGTCCTCGAGGGGACCGCAGCGCTGGCCTGTTTCTGCAGCTCTCTCCATGCTGTGGGGGACACACAGCAGAGCGAGCGACCTGAGGGCAGGAAAGCCGCTCGGGAGACCCAAGGGATAACCCAGGAAACCACGACCAGAACCTACGCTCTGACAATGGAGCCGGGACCTGAAGCCACAGTCACACAAGATCATTTACACAGAGCTCTGGAAAGGAAGATGCAGCCTGTAATGATAGAAGGTGCCCAGGAATGGGTGCGAGGGGCACAGGAAGGGAGCCAGGAACCTGTGGGCCCCTACGGGTGCCCGGGCCCTTGCCTGCGCTGGTGGTTTCCTGCAGATACACCGTTGTCAAAACTCCCCTCTGCTCTACCGCAATAGCAGCAGTTCACTGGGCCTAAGCTGCACTCAGGGAAGTGGCTTTCCAAGACACGGTAGATGGAGCGGGGGCAGGAAGCAAGAGTGCCCTCGACTCCCCGGTAAGTGCCATCCACCGGGAAGGCGGCGGGGGAGGAGACCAGTGCACAGACGGGAAGCAGCAGGGCCATCTGGAGCACTGGCAACACGAGCCACGGTCTGGGGCCACCAGGCAAGCGAAAGCTTCCAAGTCTGTTTCAGAACTGGACTCATAAGGCCCCAGGTTCCAAACAGGTAGATTCAATAATCTACCCCCCACTCATGTCAAAGAGCATCAGCAGAAGGGAATTCAAGCACCTCACCAAGCCAAGTTAATCAGACACTCATAAAAAAGTAGTATTTTATAATGTACAAAAGCACCAAGAGAGGGTCCAATTTAGTCTGCAGTTGAATACAAGATGCACAATGATCCTAAAATTAAATGACATCATCTGTCAAAATAGCAGCTTTCTCATTTGAATTACAGCACTGTGGAATCTCAATTGAAAAAGCAACATTCAATTAGGACAATGTATGTAGCCAGCGTGTAAGTAGTGAAAAGTGGCTCAGTCTGGCTAGCTTCACCAAACCTCCTCCTGGAGCCCACCAGCTGCAGCAGGCTGTAGGGAGCCCTGCAGAGCCGGGGCCTCAGCACGGAGAGACTAAGTCCGAACCTCAGGCAGTCACTGCACAAGACAGGCCTGCAAGGCCCAGTGGAGCCAGGGCCAGTCCTGAGCTGTGCCTCTCCCACAGGCCCCAGGCCCGCAGTTCACAGCTCTCTGCCATCAGATCAAGCCCCTGGAGGGCAGTGGCCAAGTTTCATGGATCACCCTCTCCCCAGCAGTCAGGTTAGTACCTGGTATACAGCAGGTGCCCAAACATGCAGTGAGTTCAACAAGTATCTCTTGGCCTCCTTAATTTAAAGAGTCATTTTGGGGCGCCTGGGTGGCTCAGTTGGTTAAGCAACTGCCTTCAGCTCAGGTCATGATCCCGGAGACCCCGGATTGAGTCCCACATCGGGCTCCCTGCTCGGCAGGAAGCCTGCTTCTCCCTCTCTCACTCCCCCCTGCTTGTGTTCCCTCTCTGGCTGTGTTTCTCTGTCAAATAAATAAAATCTTTGAGAGAAAAAAAAAAGTCATTTTAAGAATGTGTTCTTTTTTAAGACACAGATTTCACTGATGATAAAAAAAAAAAAAAGTGTTCCAGAAATCATTTCATTTTATCAATGAAAATTTAAAGGCGATCTCTTCTTGGTTGCAAAGTCCATCCCACCCTAAAATTACCTCCCACCCCCGGGGTGCTGCTGCTATACATACACTATAAGAGCCAAGCTGGGATAGTCAACAAAGTCTAAGTTTACGGATATTTCTGTTTATTCTGCCAAATCCTTGCCATAAACGAGACTTCCAAAATAAAAGAGAGAAGGTGACTTCACTAGATCAGGTTAAAGTCACAAAGTGGAAAGTCCAAATTCACCTTCTGTGAGTGTGGGTACGCCTGCCTCTTGTGCAGGGTAAGCCAACAGTTTGGCTGACTAAAATGATTCACAGTGAAGATCTAAATTGGCTTTAGCCAAAAACAAAAGCAGGACAATGACTTACAAAAAGTTCGAGTCTTCAATTTGTTTAACTTATTTTTATCAGCCCCAAAGGCAAGAAGGACCCCTCTGACTTTCCCACGGCTCTCTAGTCACTGCTGCACTCAGACCGTCGCTGCGCACCTCCTTCGCATGGTACACCCACAGCCCACGTCTGGCTTCCTGGATTCTGGAGCATAAAGGGAAACCAAGGTTTTCATGGAAACCAATCACAGTTCCAGCTTTGATGGGCTATTGATATGCCGTTGACAAGGGTATACGTGAAAGTCTGGGTGAGGCAAATTCATGTACTTCCAAAGCTTCGAGAAGGAGAGGAACCGGCAGTAATTACAGCTGACGACGGCCCACGGTCCGTGGATTCCCCAGAGAACCCTGTGAGGCACAGACTATCAGTGCTCCACTTCATGCAAGGAATTGCCCAAGGGGCCAACATGGTTTAGCCGACAAAGGGCAGGACTTGTATTTGGAAACAGGTCCATCCAGATGCAAATGCCTTGCCCTTTCCCCCAAGGATTGTGCCGCCACACTGTTCTCGTGGTGATGAGTGGACACCAGCCCAGGAAGGCCAGCCTGGGGACGGCCCACCTCCAGAGGAGGCGACTCCACAGCACCTGAAGGCCCCTGACTAAGAGGGCCCCCCTTTTGTGTATCAGTAGCTCTGCTGATGAGGATCACCTGTGTGGGGATCTTCAGATCGAGTCCTCCCTTCAAACCTCAAGTCTCCTCCACATCTTATTCCAATTCCCTACTTCAATCTGCTCAGAAAAAAAAAAAAAAAAATTGGGCACCTGGGTGGCTCAATGGATTAAAGTCTCCGCTTTCGGCTCAGGTCGTGATCTCAGGGTCCTAGGATGGAGGCCTGTGTTGGGCTCTCTGCTCAGTGGGGAGCCTGCTTCCTCCTCTCTCTCTGCCTGCCTCTCTGCCTACTTGTGATCTCTCTCTCTGTCAAATAAATAAATAAAATCCTTAAAAAAAAAAAAGAAAGAAAAAAAAATTGACATCCCATCCGCTTTCTTAACAATGCAGTCCTGACGTATACGGATAAGGTGGAACAGGGCAGACATCCACAAGGAGGGGGGCTGGGAATGGGGCCAAGTGAAGGAGAGGCTAGTAAGGTCAAAGCCCAGCACCAAGGGGGACACCCATGGGTGGGGCAAAGGCAGAGGGGAAGGGTGGAATGTCATGCGTGGCAGAGCCTCGACACCTAACTGGGAAGGGCCAAGTTGGGACAGGAAGGAATCCTAGCGGAGGGGCAGTCCAGCATGGGTCACCTGAATCAAAGAGGGGGACAAAGGGTCTGCATATGGGGTGTGATATGGGGGAGGAAGCCTCAGGAGGACGAGGACAAGAAGGTATGCACAGAGCTCGCAGGGTCCAGGCGTCACTGCCAACACGTGGGGGACTGAACAAGTCCATGTGTTCAAGATAATGAGAGCCAGCTTCTCCCTGGGAGAAAAGGAAGTTAGAACCACGGAGAAAGAAAATTAGGATAAAGCCAGTGACATCGGATTGGAATTAGAGGTATCGCTGAGCAAACTGGTGCTTCTCACCATATGTAAACCAATACAGGGATAGAGGTAAGAGTGTGTGTGTGTGTGTGTGTGTGAGAGAGAGAGAGAGAGAGAGAGAGAGAGAGATAGACAGAGAGAGAGAGAACACGCTGAGAGGGCCTGAGAGCAGGGACATCCCCATGACTATGGGAACACTCTGGTCCCAGGCGTGGGCTTCTTTGGAATCCAGGCTCCTGGGGAAACAGTCAACTGCGCAGCTGGAGCAGGGAAAGTATGATGTCCCCTTGGAACATCTTATTCCAGAAACTGAAAAAACACGGGAAAAAAATGATGCACGTGTGTCAAAAAACAACGCAGCTTGAAGGGATTCCTTTGGTCAAATATGAGATAATGCAGCATCAAAATAAAGAACTGTAACAAATTATAACCCAAGTAGCAAAAGACACTAGGCATCTGTGCCAGTATGACTGGATGAGAACAGACTGAAAGGTAAGAAACAGGCTTTTTACAGCGATTCACAGTTGCCTCCCATAAAAGACCTGCGCATCTCAGAGCCTCACGGCAGAGAAGTCTGGCACATGCCACTTAACCATGTGGCCATGGCGAGCATCATCAGAAATGGGACAAGAGAAATCACACACCACTGAGAGATGTAATGAGAACACAGGGACATTTCTGTGAGGTTTCTGCCAAAGACAGATACCCTGAATCTAACCAGGAAGAAACATCAACCCCAAACTGAGGAACATACCACAAGATCGCTGAATTATAATTTTAACATCCGTCCACCTGTGGATGGACACTTGGGGAGCTCCCGTATCTTGGCTGTTGTAAATAACACAGTAATAAGCAGGAAGGGGTGCAACTATCTTCTTGAATTAGTGCCTTCATTTTCTTCAGGTAAACAGCTAGTCGTGAAATCACGGGTAACTCTATTTTTCAATTTTTGAAAAACCTCCACATTGTTTTCCACAATGTCTGCACTAGTTTGCATTCCCACCAATAGTGCACGAGGGCTCCTTTTTCTCCACATCCTTGCCAACGCCTGTTTCTTGTGTTTTGACTCTAGTCGTTCTGAGGTGTGAAGTGATATCTCATTGTGGTTTTGAATTGCATTTCCATGATGATGGGTGATGTCGGGCATCCTTTCATGTGTCTGTTGGCCATTTGTATAGCTTCTTTGGAAAAATTTTTACTCAATCCTTGGCTCTTTTTTAATCAGATTATTTGGGTGTTTTGGTACTGAGTTGAGTTGACGTTCTTTATATATTTTGTATATTAATCCCTTACTGAATATGTCGTTTATAAATATCTTATCCGATTCCATAGGTTGCCTTGTCATTTTGTTGACAGTTTCCTTTATTTGGCTGTAATCCCAATAGTTTAATTTTGCTTTTGTTTCCCTTGGTTGAGGAAATGTTTACAAAATGTCTACAAAAATGTTTCTATGGCTGATGTCGAAGAAACCACAGTCGATGATTTCTTCAAGTTTTATGGTTTCAGGTCTCCAATTTAGGTCTTTAATCCATTTTGAGTTTATTTTTGTGAATGATACAGACAGAGAGAGAGAGAAAGAGAGAGGAATATTACTCAGCCATAAAAATGAATGAAATCTTACCATTTGCAACAACATGGATGGATCTAGAGAATACAATGCTTAAGGGAATTAAGTCAAAGACACATGATTTCACTCATATGTGGAATTCAAGAAACAGGAAAAAAGGGTGGAAAAAAGAGATAAAATGAGGAGAATACAGAAAACAAACTGGTAGATGCCAGTGGGAGGTGGGGGCATGGGGAAGACAGAAAAAGGGGATGAAGAGTCCATGTATCGTGATGAGCACTGAGAAATGTATAGACTTGTTGAATATACCACACACGTGAAACTAACGTAACACTATGTTCCTTATACTTCAGTAAAACACATCTATCTTTCTCAAGTCATGAAACAAGAGGGTCTACAGGACGGACTGGGACGGCAGGAATCTCCGGGACAGGACTCTGAAGAAACAAATGATTCAGAGCAGGGCCCTTTTGTCCTAAAGGCCACTATTAGGACACCTGGCCCAAAGTGAATGGAGTGTGAGGACCAAATCGCAGGTTCCTCGTGTTGACGATTATGTGAGCGGCTACACAGTCGGGTGTCCAAGGTGACAGAGCGCCAGCCTGGCAGCTCACTCTCAACTCACTGAGGGGAAGAATGCCCTCTGTACTACCCTTCAAACTGAAGTTTGTCATTTCAATTTTTTTTACATTTTACACAAAAAATGTCAAGCACAGTAAATTCTCATCATCAAATTATTAAACAGGATGGAAAATTCAAATAATCCATTAGATAATCCTAAAGTAATCCCTTAGGTACCATCCGTTAATTCCACACGCAGCCTTCCACACTTCTTTCCATACACGGATTTCTTTAATAAACTAAAATTACACTGTACAAATATTTTATAATGTACTTCTTGAACCTTCTCAATGGCTGCATATAAAAATGGCTGCATTGTAAACATGTTCAGTAACTCAATCAACCAATCCTGTTATTTTGCATAGACTGTTCCCAACTTTTTCTTTGTTATAAATAACACTACAATAACCCTCTTCCCATGCAAATCCTTTTGTACATCAGATTTCCCTTCCTCAGGGCTCTTCGTAGAAGCGGTGACAGGGTATAGACTTCACAAGGTTCTCGATACACACAGGACTGTCAAATCGCCGCACAGAGGCATTAAACCAAACTATACTGACTGCACGAGCTGCTAAAAACTGCTTTGGATTTGGGGCACCTGGAGGGCTTAGTCGTTAAGCGTCTGCCTTCGGCTCAGGTCATGATTCCGGAGTCCCCGGGATTGAGCCCCACATTGGGCTCCCTGCTCGGCGGGAAGCCTGCTTCTCCCTCTCTCACTCCCCCTGCTTGTGTTCCCTCTCTCGCTGTGTTTTTCTCTGTCAAATAAATAAATAAAATCTTTATAAAAATTTTTTTTAAAAACTGCTTTGGGTTTGAACACAATGGCCAAGCCTTTAGCTACTGCGAAGGCTTTCACACAGACAGACATAGCTCATCTGGCCCCCCAACGCCGTGGAGAAGAAGAGACACTAATAGGATACTCCAACTACATACCGAGAAAGTCAAGCTCAGTGGATTAGGTGACCTGCTCCAGGCCTGGAAGGGCACAGGGCAGGAGCTGGGCCAGACTTGAGGGTCCCCATGCTGAAGATCACACACCCTGTGTCCTGGCCAGCCCTGCCTCAGGTAAACAGAGCACTTATTTTTCCTTCTCCCAGAGGTGGCACCCAAAACCTGCCTCCTTACAGAAACTTGAGGTTCGGTCCCTACGGGGTCTTCTCCCTCCAGACGCTCCAAGGGTCCTAGACAACCATGTGCCGGCACCCACGTGTAGTGACTTCTCACCAGCTTCAGGCTTCAGCAAAAACGCCGCTGCCGCTCTTCATTATCTGGACCCAAGCTTCTCTCCAGACCTCTGTCTACAAGAGGGGACCATGTGCCCTGTGTGACACTGCTGGGTCTTCTCACACTCCTTCCCCACCCGTGGAGTCCCACCTGGCCCCACAGAGACACACACTCTCTATTCTCCAGTCCTGGCCACACGTGACACTGGGACCAGAAAAGCATTCTTCCTGCTGCCCGGGAGCTACGAAAGGCTGGTGACTGGCAGGGACACCCCCATCTGTGCACCCAGGGTCCAATGTCCCAGGGCAGTATGTCCACAGCCACGGAAACCATGGCCACCAGCACGGTCTCCTTCTTTGGGGCCTCCCTTAAAGCCGCACTCGGTCTCAGAAGAAAAGGGCCACTTTAAAAAGGGGCTGAACCCACGTAAGACTTTCTTTCTGATTCTGAAACCCAAGGATGTTTTTATTTGCTGGAAGTGTCTTTAAAACAGTAAAACTTTCTCTATTATTTGATCTCAGTAGCTTCCCGTACCCTTCCCTGTGCTATCCTGTGAGTCACAGAGAAATGACATCAGGGCTTTACTTTTTCTGTTGGACTTCACTTCATCCAGCTCACGGCCATGGAGCAGGGGACAAAGAGGAAAGACGGCAGCCCTCATCTCTACAGGGAGTCCTGACCTCTTCCACAAGCTCCAGGTGGGTACCTGGGAGCCTGCGGCAGCACGCACAACGATGAGGAGGAAAGATCTTACCCAGGAGCCCGCGGCCTAGTGGGCAAGAGAGAGCAGTCATCAGACAGTGACAGGGTGCCGACGGTGACAGAGGAAATGTGAAAAGCTTTAGAGACACAGTGGAGAGGCGCCCTCAGAAGTGGGCATGACTGGTTACAATAAACAAACACCCAAGAAGAGGAGGAGGAGGAGGGGACCGTGGGTGAGAACCCAAGCGTGTGCTGGGGCTATAGGCAGGCAAGGGAAAGGCAGGGCACCTCCAGCTCCCCGCAGAAACAGTCCTAAAGCCCCAGCCACGAAAAGCCCAGCACCAGACAGCCTTGCTCGTGAACTCTACCAAATATTTAAAGAATTAGAACCAATCCTTCTCAAACTCTTCCAAAAACTGTAAGAGGAAAGAACACTTTACTTAAATCTTTCTATGAGGGCTACTCCGATACAAAAGCCAGACACAGACATCACAGGAGAGGAAAGAACAGGCCCATGTTCACAATGAATATAAATACAAAATCCTCAACGAAATGCCAGGAACAAACTGAACAGCACACTGAAAGGACTGCTCACCATGACAGACTTGGACTGACTCCTAGAATGTAAGGATGGTTCGACATATGAAAAAAACTCAGTGTTTTATACCACAGAATACAACAAAGAAAAAAAACCACATACACAGAAAAAGCACTTGACAAAATTCAACACTTTTTCATAATGAAGACACTCAGCAAAACAGAAGCAGATGTGGTTTTCCTTAAGACAATAGAAGATATTTATGAAAACTCCACAGACAATATCATGCCTCTCCCCTCCAATCAGGAACAAGAAAGGATGCCCATTTCCACCACCTCTATTTATTTCACTGAAAGTTCTAACCAGAACAATTAGACAAGAAAATTAAAAAGCATCCAAATTGGAAAGGAAGTCGTAAAACTATACCATAATATAATATCATAAACATAATGTCATATCTAGGAAACCCCAATCAAAGAATATATAAAAAGGGCCCCCGGGGTGGCTCAGGTCAAGATCTCAGGTCAAGTCCTGGGATTGAGTCCCACATAGGGGGGGGGTCCCTGCTCAGTGGGGAGTCTGCTTTTCCCTCTCTCTCTCTCTCTTTCTGCCCTCCTCCCATTCCTACTCTCTCCATAGCCCCTCCCTCAAATAAATAAATAAAATCTTTAAAAAAGAAATACGTCAGAAAGCTAGCCACGCTGGCAAATGAATGCAGCCAAGCTGCAGGGCATGGGATCAGCACACAGGAATCAGATGTGCATCACATGCCCGTGATGAACAATCCTGAGAAAATTAAAAACACAATTCCATTTCCAATAGCATATAAAAGGATAAGATACCTTGAATAAGTCAAACCAAAGACGTTTAATACTCATACTCCAAAAATTACAAAACATTGCTAAAATAAAGTACCTAAATAAATGGAACTTCCTCCCACGCTCCTGGATTCGAAGATTTATTATTAATAAATAGTAGTACTATCCAAAGCAAAATATGGAATGAATGCAAACCCTGGCAAAATTCCAACAATGCTGTTTTTCAGAAATGAAAAAGCTGATCCTCAATTTCTTATGAAATGTCAAGGGTCTCCAAATAGTGAAAACATACTTAACAGAAGAGCAGACTTGGAAGACTCACATTTCCCAATTTCAAAACTTCCTACAAAGCCACAGCAATCAGAACAGGGTGATACTTGCGTAGAATGGACATACAGAACAACGGAACACAACTGAGAGCCCAGAAATACACCCGCCCACCTACGGCCAAGTGAGTTCCAGTAAGGGTGCCGAGTCTGTTCAAGGGGAGAACAACGGTCTCCTCGATGGATGATACTGGGACAAGTGGATTATACATGAAGAACGAAGCCGGCCCCTACCTCACAGGACACACAAAAACGTATTCAAAGTAGATCAATTTTCTAACGTTAAGAACTGAAGACAGAAAACCTCAAAAAACCAAAAATAAATAAAAACATAAAATCTCTTAGAAGAAAACACTGGAGTCAAACTTCATGACACTGGATTTGGCAATGGGCTCTCAGAACACCAAACGTGGGAGCAAAAAAGAAAACAAAAAGCAAACCATGGTGTGTCGTCCACACTCAGACCCTGTGCTCAGGACTCCCTCAAAATTAAAACCTCTTATGCAAAGGACACTACCAAGAGGGTGAAAAGATAATCCATAGAATGTAAGAAATACTAGAAAATTATACTCAATAAGGGTTTAATATTGAGAATATAAAAAGAACTTCCCACAACTCAAGAATAAAAAGACAAACAACCCAATTAAAATATGGACAAAGGACCTAAGGAGGTGCTTTTCCAAAAAAGATATACAAAGTGCCAATAAGCAAATGAAAAGATAAGAGACATGTCCGTCATTAAAGAAACACAGATCCAAACCACACTGAGCCACCACTTCCCGCCTGCTAGGATGGCAGAAAGAAAATAACCCAAGTTGGCCAGTGTGCCAAGGAACTAGGACCGGGTGCCAGGCTGGGGGAAGTATAAGACGGTGTAACCTATGTGGAGAACATTCCGGCAGTGCCTCACGTAGCTAACCGTAGAATTACCACACGCCACTGCAATCCCACTCCCAGGAATGTTCTCCCCCTTACCGCAACACAAAAACATTGAAAAGAGGGATCCTCTACTTGTATGGCAAGGCTCACCGCAGCACTGTTCACCATAGCTGAGAGGTGGAAACAAGCGAAGTGCCCATCCACAGAGAATGGGGAAGTGAAATATGCTATGTCTAGACACTGGCATACTGTTCTACCAGAAAAAGGAGTAAAGTTCTGATATGTGCTGCAACACGGATAAGCCTTAGGGAGACTAATGCTAAGTGAAATAAATCAAAAACAAAAGGATAGATACTGTGTAATTCTGTGTCTATGAAATATCTAGGATGGGCAAATTCATAGAGACAGAGCACCAGGGGCTGGCAACATGGGGGGAATAAGAAGTCACTCCTTAATGGGGTGGTGGAAACTTCTGGAAATAATGGCGACAGCTGTGCCCCACTGTGAATATGATGAATGCCCCCTGAAGTGCACATGTAAAAAGAGTTAGAACGACATACGTTCATATCACAATAAAACTTTAAAGAGAGAATTCTAAACAGTTGCTGCACACACAGCAGACGAGGAGACGGGATGGGTCAATGGGGGGGGCGTTCTGATAGGGCAGGGGAGGAGTCTGGCTTTCATTCTGCAAGCAAGGGTTTTAAGGAGCAAAGTGACAGAATCCATTATCTTAGAAAGATACATCATGACAAGAAGAGTGACAAATACTAAGCTGCAAACAGGAAAATTATAAATTACTGCAGTGGGGCAATGGGAGAAGAAAAGGAAATGGGTCTCCTTCTCGCCTTTCCTATCTGAGATGTTTCTGGGAATTTGGAGAAGAAGGAAGGTATATTCAACAAGCCATGCCGCAAAAGGGGGGGGGGGTGCACGTGGGTGGGTCAGGAGAGAAAGGAAGAGAAAAGGTAAGGACCTGCTCTGGATAAATCAGGTTCCACCGGAAAGAGCAAGGCTGCGCAAAGCCAGGTGAGCTCAGGGGCCTGCAGGAGGAGAGGGGCTGTAAGCAGCCTGGTGGGAGGGGCTCCAGGCTTTGGCTTCAGCTCAGCTGTCCTGGCCACCCTCGGAATTCTGTCATCTTGGATCCTTACTGAGCACATACATACATTTCGTGCTCATTATTTATGGGCAAGGAACTGTGAGACACCTTGGGAAGAACTGAATGAATCACAAACTCTAATCCGTTCTCCAGAAGCTTAAAACCTAGGGCCTGGGCCATGAACAGCAGCAGCCAGAAAGGAGAAAAGGAACTCAGGGGAGTGAGGGGGAGGAGGATCCGCCAAGGCTCCCAGAGAAACAGTGTTTGAGCTGGGTCTAGAAGAGTGGGAAGGTCCCAGAGAGG
>PITA01033071.1:0-13174 GCA_004023965.1 Spilogale gracilis | reverse complement strand
AGGACAGTGGCAGAAGGAAAGTAAATGGGAACTAGGGTAATCTAGGGAGGGAAACGAAACAACAGAGACTTTGAACACAGAAACAAACTGAGGGACTTGGAGGGAGGGGGGTGGAGGGATGGGAGAGCCTGGTGGTGGGTACTGGGGACACCTAAAGCGTGGAGCACTGGGTGTGGGGAATGGGGAATGAATCTTGGAAAACTGGAAAAAAAATTTTAGTAACAATAAAAAAAAAGTGATCACTTCAGGTGCCATGAGGAGAATAGATTTGAAAATAGCATGAATGCAAATGAGACCAGTTAGAAGGCTATCACAGTGGTCTAGATGAGAGATAATGTTGGCCTCAATTAAGATGCTGGCACTAGGGAGAGAGAGAAGCAGATTAATTCAAGTTATTTAGGAACCAGGACTTGCTGGCCAATGAGACGAGGTATGCAGGACAGGCTCTGAGGACATCTCTGAGGGTTTAAGGCTGGTCAAACAGCAGTACCATTGGGATTAAAACCCATTTTACACATGAACAGAGAGGCCATTGGCTTGCCCACTGTCCCACAGTGAGCCAGTAAGGGAACTGTGCCCAGTACTGCTCTCCTGCTCTTCTGACTTCCAGTTCAGGAGCCTTTGCAGATAATAGAGCAAATATGGGTGCTGACTTTAAGAAGTCACCTGAATATGTTGAAATACCTGTATAATTGAGATTTTTTTTAATTTTAATTGTTTTAGTTTTTCAGTGTTCCAAGATTCATTGTGTTATGCCCCACACCCAGTGCTCCATGCAATGCGTGCCCTCAGTACCCACCACCAGGCTCACCCATCCCCAACGCCTCCCCTCCAAGACCCTCAGTTTGATTCTCAGAGTCTAAAGTCTCTCATGCTTCATCTTCCTTACTGATTTACCCCAGTTCACATTTCCTTCCCTTCTCCCACTGTCCTCCATGTTACTCCTTATGCTCCACAAGTAAATGAAAATATATGATACTTGACTTTCTCTGCTTGGCTTATTTCACTCAGTATAATCTCCTCCAATGCCATCCATGTTGCTACAAAAGTTGGATATTCATCCTTTCTTATGGAGGCATAATATTCCATTGTATATATGGACCATATATTCTTTATCCATTCATCAGTTGAAGGGCACCTTGGCTCTTTCCACAGTTTGGCGATTGTGGCCATTGCTGCTATGAACATTGGGGTACATATGGCCCTTCTTTTCACTACTAGGAAACCAAGACACTAAGGAACTTGTCCAGTGTCCCGTAAGTATGGAGTGTGGAGGTGGGGATTTGAATCCAACCTGTCTTTCTCTGGAATCTACCCCACTGGAAACTGAATTCTTTGAGGGCAGGTGAGTAAAATTATCCCCAAATTCTTGGAGTAGACACTCCAGAGATGTTGGATGAACTTAACTGAACCCCATGTGACCACTAAGCCCATGGGGAAGAACCTGAAAAAGTGGAAAGGGGCCAGAAGAAGAGGTGGCCTCTTGTAAGACACAGCTCCCTGCTGGCACGGTGGATAGATGTGGAGGCCTAGCAGACCCCCCTGTAGGTGAGCTCCCTCCTCCAAGCCCACAGCATGAAAGCTAGAGCCAGGCCATGGGGTCCACCTTGGGAGGTAGTCTCTGGGAGGCCATTTCCCAAGACCAGACCCATTTCCACTGGGCCTGCCTTCCTCACTGAACCAGTGTAACCATGACTGCTCATTTGGTTTTGGTTAAGGACAACAATATACTTGCTCACTGGGGGAGTGGGTGGGGTAGGAGAGGGCTTTGGAGGATTCATGCTTAGCCCATCCTGTGCCAATCCTGCAGAGGGATTTGGAGCAGCCAGGAGGAAATATTTCTGAGTTCTAGAACTTTCTGTCTGCAGACTCAAGGACTTTGTGTGAAGACTTCATTTACATGCAATTTCTATAGACAAGTGTGAGCTGGGAATTATGACTGGATTTAGACCTACCATTAGTCTTTCCCAGGACTCTCAGAAGACCTTTTAAGGAAATAAATAGATTTTCCCTGTAAAAAATTTAAAAACAAAACAAAGCAAAACAAAAAACAGAGCATGATGCTCAGGACTCAGAGCATTGGATCATGAGTCTGAGCATTCAACTCTGGGGAGAGTGGCTATGGATGGGGGCATTGGAGTAGGACTGCTTGGACTGGCATCTTGGCCCCATCACTTGACAGCTATCTGGCCTTAGGTTCTGCATCTGTAAAATGGGTATAATAACAATAGCTACTTGCCTCATAGGGTTAGCGCGAGCATTAAATCGCTTAACTGAAAACAGCTCCTGGCATATAATGTATGTTCAAAAATGGCAAACTGTTAACAGTCTTGGTTCTTATGCCAATTAACTTATGGTCTTGGACCAGCCTTGGATTTTTTCCATCTCCTCTTGTGTAAAAGAAGGGGTTGGACCTCCTCCCTATGGCCCCTTCCAGCTCTCACTTTTTATAACAACATAGTTCGGCCACCTTAGTTTATATTTTCTATTTCTTTAGTTGATGTACAATTTACCTTAAGTTAGGGCTTCAGACCTCATGGTACAGCTCTATGAATTGTCACTTACCTGTGGCCTCATGTACGCATCTACACACACCACTCAGGTCCCGATCTGGAAGGATTCCAGCAGATCACAGGCTTCCTCATCGCCCCTTCCAGTCAACACCTGCCCCCGAGGTTAACTACCCTGCAACCCTTCATCGCCAGAGATTGGTTCTGCCTCTGTTTGTATTTGCTATCCATGATGCCATAGAACCACATAGTATTCTCTGCATTTGTCTTCTTTTTGCTCAGCATTCTCGCTCTGAGCTGCCTCTGCCTTGTTATGTGTACCAGTAGGCTTTGTAAAAATCACAGAATAGTGTTCCATTGGATGGCTCTCTTACATTTTATCCTTTATCCAGTTGATGGACATTTGAGTTGTCTCTAGTTGGAAGCTATTATGAATGGCCACACTGTGTCCCTTCCCGGCATGCCTTTCATCGACGTTGTCATGCATTACTGTTTGGTGTAGATGCAGGAGTTAAATTGCTGGGTCATTGGCCGTGCCTCTGTTTAATGGTAGTAGGTACTGCCAAACCGTTACAAAAGCAGTTTTACTCATTTCCACTTCCATTAATATGTGAGAGCCCCATTCACTCTACATCTTTGCCAATACGAAGAACTGTCGTTCTTCTTTCCCCATTTCAGTGTGTGTGGTTTTGACTATTGGCATTAAGTGACTGCAGACATAATACCACGTGAGTATCATCGAGGCTTCTTCAACTAGCCAGAAGTGACTCTTCAAGAAGGAAAACCATCCCTAGAGGAGAACATAGGCAGAACCTCTTCAACATCAGCCAGCGAATTCTTTTTTTGTTGTTGTTAGCACTTTTTTTTAGTGTTCCAAGATTAATTGTTTATGTTCCACACCCATTTCTACATGCAATACGAGCCGTCAATACCCACCGCAAGGCTTACCCATCCTCTCTCCCCTCCAAGATCCTCAGTTTGTTTCTGAGTCCCAAGACTCTCATGTTTCATCTCCCTCCCCGATTTACCCCACTTCCTATTGCCTTTCCTTCTCCTACTGTCCATTGTGTTACTCTTTATGCTCCATAAGTAAGTGAAACCCTATGATACTTGACTTTCTCTCCTTGGCTCATTTCATGCATAATCTCCTCCAATTCAATCAATGTTGCTACAAAAGTTGGGTATTCATCCTTTCTGATGGAGGTGTAATGTTCCATTGTATATATGGACCATATCTTCTTTATCCATTCATCTGTTGAAGGGTACCTTGGCTCTTTCCACAGTTTGACGATTGTGGCCATTGATGCAATGAACATTGGTGTACATATGGCCCTTCTTTTCACTACATCTGTATCTTTGGGGTAAATACCCAGTAGTGCAATTACAGGGTCATATGATAGCTCTATTTTTAATATTTTAAGGAATCTCCATACTGTTTTCCAAAGCACCTGCACCAACTTGCATTCCCACCAACAGTGTAAGAGGGTTCCCCTTTCTCCACAGCCTCTCCAATATTTGTTGTTTCCTGTCTTGTTAATTTTGGCCATTCTTTTTTTTTTAATATTTTATTTATTTATTTGACAGAGAGAGAGATCACAAGTAGGCAGAGAGGCAGGCAGAGAGAGAGGAGGAAGCAGGTTCCCTGCCGAGCAGAAAGCCCAATGTGGGCCTCGATCCCAGGACCCTGAAGTCATGACCTGAGCCGAAAGCAGAGGCTTCAACCCCCTCAGCCACCCAGGCACCCTAATTTTGGCCATTCTGACTGGTGTAAAGCAGTATCTTAACATGGTTTTGATTTGAATTTCCCTGATAGCTAGTGATGATGAACATTTTTTTCATGTGTCTGTTAGACATTTGTATGTCTTCTGTTCATGTCTCCTGCCCATTTTTAGATGTAATCATTTTCTTTTTGGGTGTTGAGTTTGAGGAGTTCTTTATAGATCTTGGATATCAGCCCTTTGCTGTCATTTGCAAATATCGTCTCCCATTCCGTGGGTTGCCACTTTGTTTTGTTGACTGTTTCCTTTGCTGTGTGGAACCCTTTTATTTTGATGAAGTTCCAAAAGTTCATTTTTGCTTTTGTTTCCTTTGCCTTTGGAGATGTACCTTGAAAGAAGTTACTGTGGCCAATGTCAAACAGGTTGTTTCCTATGTTCTCCTCTAGGATTTTGATAGATTCCTGCCTCACGTTGAGGTCTTTCATCCATTTCGAATTTATCTTTGTGCGTGGCGTAAGAGAATGGTCTAGTTTCATTCTTCTATATGTAGCTCTCCAATTTTCCCAGCACCATTTATTGAAGAGACTGTCTTTTTTCCACCGGATATTTTTTTCTGCTTTGTTGAAGATGATTTGACCATAGATTTGTGGGTCCATATCTGGACTCTCTACTCTGTTCCATTGGCCTATGTGTCTGTTTTTGTGCCAGTACCATGCTGTCTTGGTGATCACAGCTTTGTAATAAACCTTGAAATCAGAGAACATGATGCCCCCAGCTTTGTTTTTCTTTTTCAACAATTCCTTAGCAATTCGGGGTGTTTTTTGGTTTCATATAAATTTTAGGATTGTTTGTTCCAACCCTTTGAAAAATGTTGGTGGAATTTTGATCAGGATGGCATTGAAAGTATAGATTGCTCTGGGAAGTATAGACATTTTAACAATGTTTATTCTTCCGATCCATGATCATAGAATGCTCTTCCATGTTTTTGTATCTTCTTCAATTTCTTTCATGAGTGTTCTGTAGTTCCTCGAGTACAGATCCTTAACTTCTTTGGTTAGGTTTATTCCTAGGTATCTTAAGGTTTTTGATGCTATAGTAAATGGAATTGATTCTCTGATTTCCCTTTCTATTTTTTCATTGTTAGTGTATAAGAAAGCAACTGATTTCTCTGCATTCATTTTGTATCCTGCCACATTACTGAATTGTTATATGAGTTCTAGTAGTTTGGGAGTAGTCTTTGGGGTTTCCATATAGAGTATCGTGTCATCTGTGAAGAGAGAGCGTTTGACTTCTTTGCCAATTTGAATACCTTTTATTTCTTTTTGTTGTCTGATTGCTGTTACTAGGACTTCTAACACTATGTTGAACAATAGTGGTGAGAGTGGGCATCCTTGTCTTCTTCCTGATCTCATTGGGAAAGCTGTCATTTCTTCCCCGTTGAGAATGATATTCACGTGGGTTTTTTGTAGATAGATTTTTATGAAGTTGAGGAATGTTCCCTCTATCCCTATACTTTGAAGAGTTTTAATCAGGAACAGATGCCGTATTTTGTCAAATGCTTTTTCTGCATCAATTGAGAGGACCATGTGGTTCTTTTCTCTTCTCTTATTGATTTGTTCTATCATGTTGATTGATTTGTGAATGTTGAGCCACCCTTGCATTCCAGGGATAAATCTCACCTAATTGTGGTGAATGATCGTTTTAATGTACTGTTGGATCCTATTAGTAAGGATCTTGTTAAGAATCTTGGCATCCATATTCATCAGGGATATTGGTCTGAAGTTTTCCTTTTTCATGAGGTTTTTGTCTGGTTTGGGGATTAAAGTAATGCTGGCTTCATAGAAAGAATCTGGAAGTTTTCCTTCTGTTTCTATTTTTTGAAACAATTCCGGGAGAATAGGTACAATTTCTTCTTTGAATGTTTGGTAGAATTCCCCAGGGAATCCGTCAGGTCCTGGGCTCTTGTTTTGGGGAGGTTTTTGATCACTGCTTCAATCTCATTACTAGATATGGGTCTATTCAGATTGTCAATTTCTTCTTGTTTCAGTCTTGGAAGTTTATAGGTTTCCAGGAATGCATCCATATCTTCTAGGTTGTTAAACTTATTGGTATATAACTGTTGATAGTAATTTCTGATGATTGTTTCTATTTCCTTGGTGTTAGTCATGATCTCTCCCCTTTCATTCATAATTTTATTCATTTGGGTCTTCTTCCATTTTCTTTTGAATTAGTTTGCCCAATGGTTTATCGATCTTATTAATTATTTCAAAGAACCAGCTTCTAGTTTTGTGGATGTGTTCTACTGTATCTCTAGTTTCTAATTCATTAATCTCTGCTTAAATCTTAATTATTTCCCATCTTGTCTGTGGGGTTGGCTTGATTTGTTGTTGATTTTCCAGTTCTTTAAGGAGTAATGAGAGTTGCTGTATTGGGGATTTTTAAATTTTTTTGAGTGAGGCTTGGATAGCTATGTATTTCCCCCTTAGGACTGCCTTTGCTGTATCCCATAGGTTTTGGATCGATGTATCTTCATTCTCATTGGTTTCCATGAAGTGTTTAAGTTCTTATTTGATTTCCTGGTTGATCCAAAGATTCTTGAGCAGGATAGTCTTTAGCTTCCAAGTTTTTGTATTCCTTCTGAACTTTTTCTTATGGTTGAGTTCCAGTTTCAAGGCATTGTGGTCAGAGAATATGCAGGGAATAATCTTAGTCTTTTGGTATCAGTTGAGCCCTGATTTGGGACCTAGTATGTGGTCTATTCTGGAGAAAGTTCCATGTGCACTAAAGAAGAGTGGGTATTCTGATGTTTTAGGGTGGAATGTTCTGAATATATCTATGAGATCCATCTGGTCCAATGTGTCATTCAAAGCTCTTGTTTCTTTGTTGATTTTCTGTTTAGATGATCTGTCCATTGCTGAGAGTGGCGTGTTAAGATCCCCTACAATTAATGTATTTGGATCAATATGACTCTTAACAGTTGGCTTATGTAGTTGGCTGCTCCCATGTTGGGGGCATAAATAGTTACAATTGTTAGATCTTCTTGGTGTATAGATGCTTTAAGAATGATGTAGTGTCCTTCTGTATGTCTGACTACCATCTTTAGATTAAAATCTAATTTGTCTGATATGAGAATTGCTACCCTGGCTTTCTTTTGAGGTCCATTGGCATGAAAGCTGGTCCTCCATCCCCTCACTTTCAGTCTGGAAGTGTCTTTAGATTCAAAATGTGTCTCATGTAAAAAGCATATGGATGGGTCCTGTCATTTTATCCAGTCTGCAACACTGTGCCACTTTGTTGGAGCATTTAGGACACTCACATTGAGAGTGACTATTGATAGGTACATTTTTATTGACATCATGTTGCCTGTGAAGTTCATGTTTCTATAGATTACCTCTGTAAATTTATGTTCTGCATCACTCTTGGGCTTGTTCCTCTTTTATAGAACCCTCCTTAATATTTCTTGTAGTACTGGCTTGGTGGTCGCATAATCTTTTAGACTTTGCTGGTTCTGAAAGCTCTTTATCTCTCCTTCCATTTTGAAAGTCAACCTTGTTGGGTACATTGTCCTTGGTTGCATATTTTTTTCTTTTAATTTCCTGAATATGTCTTTCCAGCCCTTTCTGGCTTTCCAGGTTTTTATGGATAGGTCTGACATTATTCTGATGGTCCTCCCTCTGTACATAAGGGATCGCTTCCCTCTAGCTGCCCTTAAGACATATTCTTTGAATTTATGATTCATGAATTTCACAATTATGTGCCTGGAGGTTTTTCTAGCCTCAATGATCTTGGGGGGTGTCCTCTTTGCCTCTAGGATCTGAACACTTGTTTCATTCCCCAGATTAGGGAAATTTTCTTCCAGGATTTGTTCAACTATATCCCCAGATTAGGGAAATTTTCTTCTAGGATTTGTTCAACTATATCGTCTAGGCTTCTCTCTCAACTCCCTCAGGGATTCCAATAATTCTGATATTGGAGCATTTCGTGGCATCATTTATTTCCCTAATTCTATTTTCATGGGATTTTAGCTGTTTGTTCCAAGATTTCATTGCTCCTCCTTCTCAATCCATTTGCCTTCTAAATCACTATGCGATCTTCAGCTTCACCTACCCTAGCTGTTAGTGTATTTAAATTAGATTGGATCTCATTAATAGCCTTTTTAACCTCTGCCAGTTCGACTTTCGGTTCTGCCCTTACAGCTTCTATCTTGCTGCTAATGTTCTTTTCCAACTTAGCCATTGCTTGGATAATTGCTACCCTGAATTCCGTTTCTGTCATATTGTTTGTGTTCATATCCAGTAGTTCTATGGCAGGGGTTACAGTCTCTGAGTTTTTCTTCTGTTGGTTGTCCCTCCTCTGAGTCATTTTGGTGAGAGGTGGTTGAGGGGATGTATAGCTGAATATATCAACCACAATCCAGGCGAGTTGCTCATTGGAAGGTTTCCAAGCAATCAGAAGTCTCCACTGAAAAGGAAGAAGAAAGAAAAAAGAGAAAAAGAGAAAAGAAGCTAGAAAAAAACCGACCAAAACGGGCCCCAATGGTAGGATTTATATGGTACAAAACCACAAAAGAGTAAAGAAAAAGACCATTGAACGTAAAAGAAAGTTGAAGATATCAAAAAGCTAAACCCACATAACCCCCAAGAACAGTATTTATATATTACAAAGGCAAAAACAAATACATAGAAACACTGACAAAAGAGTAGGATAGGAAGGTGAGTATGAACCCTCATTATGGGCAAGTAAAATATTTCAGTTCCTCCTGGGTATGTCTTGTTATTATTGTTAGACAACTCTACTTTCTAGGTATATAGGAAAATTAAAACCAGTTTATATATATGGGTAGTATTGAATAGGAATGAAGGATTACCTTGAAGCTTATATCTATATGTATATTTAAAAGAAAAAAGAATAAAGGAAAGAAGAAAAAACAGAAAGAAAAAAAGAAACAACAACAACAAAAATAACACAGATATGTGTTTGAAAAAAGTTCAAGGTAAAAAGTTATTATGGAGGGTGCCTGGGTGTCTCAGTGGGTTAAAGCCTCCGCCTTCAGCTCAGGTCATGATCTCAGGGTCCTGGGATCAAGGTCCACATCCGGCTCTCTGCTCATCAGGGCACCTGCTTCCTCCTCTCTCTCTTCCTGCCTCTCTGCCTACTTGTGACCTCTCTCTCTCTGTCAAATAAATAAATAAATATTTTTAAAAATTTATTATGGAGTGTTGTATTAAGTATTACGTTGTAATAATAAGTGGGTTAAAAAATAAAAGAACAAAAACCATGAGAATAAATTTAAAATGAAAAATTAAAAAAATAAAAATAAAAAGAAGTTAAAAAGAAAATAAAATGAAAAGCTGTATCTATAAGACATACAGCTTTTGGTGTAGTACTAGGAGGTTAATATATTGCTTTTTCCCCGATGTTGGAGTTTTACAGTTTTATGGAGACCCTGTGGTGTTGTCCTCTTGTGCTTCTGGCTTGCCTTCTGGGGGAGGGACCTGCCACGCTGTTTTTCAGTCCATCTTACCTGGACTGAGTCTCTCCGCCCCCGTCCTAGGAGCTGGGCTCTATGACAGCTGGGTTTTCAGGCTTTTGTTCTCTGGAGGTTTGTTCTTTTGTGGCTTTTTGCAGCTTTTTGGAAAGTCAGGGCAAAGTAAGATGTCCGCACCCAGACCTCCATCTCAGAGAGTGGCCTCAGTTAGCTCCCCTCTGGATGGTGTGGTGCACACAGACTTTCTCTGTATTTTCCCTTGCACCCCGCCACCTCTCACAGGTAGCGTGCACCTGCAGACTCTAGTCAGAGTGGTGCCCAAACCCCCACTTGTCGCTTCACTCCCGTGCCACAGAAACCACAACTGATGCCCATTCATGAGAGCTTGTCTCTGCCCAAACACTCTCTGGAACCCCCACCCACGCTGGAAGCACTAAGAACCGGCGGTCCCGCAGGGCTTGCAGAAGTCTGCAGAGTCACCTCCCTTGCAGGTTGCGCACGCCTAGCCCAAGCAGCAGACCAAGTGGCGGCCTTAGGGACTCCTTGTGCCACTGGGTTCCCTCACGCAGCGCTGGGAAGCACTTTCTGTCCCCAGCCTGGAGCTACAGCTTTTTATCCCTGCCAGCGGCCTTCGGCTTTCCCCAGTTGCCTCTTAAGACCCTTTGTTTTTGCCTGCTTTTAATCAGACTGCAAATTGGTGCTCCTCTTCAAGCACAGAGCACTTTCATACTCTAAATAAAATATTTTTTAAAAAGAAGCTTAAATACAATGAAGGGATAGAATATGACTGTGAAAATGTAAATTAAAAATTTTTTTAAAAGGAAGTGATAAGTTGGTTGAAAAAGGAAAGAAGAAAAATTCAAAAGAAGTAAAAACATAAAGAAAATTTTAAAATTTAAAGTTGAAAGTCTAAAGAATCATGGGGGAAAAGCCATGAATTCTATGTGCTGTATTGCTCTAGCACTAGTGTTTTGCAGTTCTCATTGATCAGTGAACTTGGACTTGGATGGATGTTCTTGTTGATCTTCTGTGGGCGGGGCCTGTTTCAGTGATTCTCAAAGGTCTCTGCCCCAGGCGGAAGTGCCCCGCCCTTGCCAGGGGCCGGGCTAAGCGATCTCGCCTTCTGTGCAGCTTTGGAGCTGGGAATGAAGATGGTGGCCTCCCAGTCTCAGGCCCCCGCCCGAGGAGCGGAGAGCCCAGGCCCCTCAGTGTGCCCCCAGGGAAAATCTCTCAATCATGCCTGTATCCCTGGTTTCTGGCCCCAGCCAGCACTCTGTGCTCACCCGGCCTGTGACTGGCGGAGCATTTTTATCTCTGGCGCTTGGCTCCGCTTAGAGTCTCCAAACCCAGCAGATTCCTATGGTGGCTCCTGCGTGGGGATTCCACACCACTCCTCCTGCGGTAGGAAGGTGAGTCTCCCCAGATCTGCTGCTGGTGGGGTCCCTACTTGATGAGTACTGGCCTTACTGGTGCCGTGCATCACATTTTGTGGCAACACCAAGCTGAGAGCCCACACCTCAGCTCCATCTTTGCAGCCAACTTCCCCGCTCCGATACCTGGGAGCTCTTGCCACACACAGGTACCCCGAGGGTCCTGAGACCACACTGTCCCAGTGAGGGTTCCACCCCACACTTAGCCCAGAACGAGGTCCCTTACTGGAGCCGACTTATGGAAGTTCCGATTTTGGGCTCTGCTGCTCTACCGCTTGCTGGGAGCCAGCTCCTCCCCCCCGCGGTCCATCTTCCCTCATGGGGGTTCCAAATGGTTTGACAACTATCTAACTAAATTCCTGGGACCTGATAAAATTTATGTCTCCTACTCCTCCGCCATCTTGGACCACCTCCTATAATTGAGTTCTTATTTGCCTTCATTTTAATACTTATGTTTGGAATTGTAAAGTTTTAGCCATAACTATATTCTGATGTAAATACATCTCTCCTCTCTGAGCCCCCAGAGTCTGCCACCTCCCTTTATTGTGCTTTCTATCCAAGATTGACAACCCTGAAAGGCCCTTCTCTTATTGACCTTTCCCCTCCATCAAAACAATCCAGGAAATGTAATGTAGCCTTTCCTCTGCTCTCTGAAACAATATAATTGTAAAGAACTGAATTACTGCAGCTTCGAGCCTTCTTATGTTGAAATAGAGATGAGCCACTCAGAAAACCCTAAGTATAGGGATGAGTAGAAGAGGCTTTGGGTTTGGGCTTGGGGGCTGGGCAGGAGAAAGGAGACAAAGCATGTGACCCTATCATGGGGACCTCAGTCCCAGGCAGCATGAGGCAGTGGGGGGTGGGAGCACGGCAAAACCTCAGCTGCTGGAGAGGAAGAGCCAGGACCTTTTGTCTCATAATGTATGGAAGAGTGTGCGCATGTATGTGATGATGATGATTAAATGGTACATGGTATCAGCGAAAATTGTCAGCATGGATGCTGATTAGGGATGCTGAAGAACTAATAGTATGGAAGGAAACTGGAAAAATTGGTCTGAGTGTGGAAAAGTAATACTAATTACAATCATTTATGCGAACTGCTTACCATTTATGACTAATTACCACCCAACACAATAACCATTAGGTATATCATTAAGTATGTGTCAGATTAACTTTGTTGTCAGTTTTATTTGTGATTAGGACAGTAAACTCTGCATGTATGCTTGCACTTAATAGTTTGTTGCTCATGCAAGCACGGCTGTCAGCTCACAATTTCAAAAAAAAAATTGTGTTAGGGCTGGAGCATGGCTGGCTTTGAATTCCAGGCTAAGTAGCTTGTAGTTAATTTAGGAGGCAATGGGGAGCCCTTACAGAATAATCAACAGGGAAGATACATGGTCAGTGCTGTACTTTAGGAATCACAGACTAACTGGGGTGAAAGGTTCCTTAGAGATTACTTACCCAGTGGTCACCATCCAGGGGGCACTGGCAACCACAATGAAGGTTCTGGAGGGATTTCAAAATTTCAGAAAGACTAAAGGGAGATTTGCACTTCTCCATAAGGCTGTACATTTCAACTATAATGTCACTGTTGTTTGGGGCTAGAATTGATCAAACTGAGATAGTGATCAGAAGCATCGATTGGCAGTTATGAAAGTCTGATTATTTTTATTTTTAAAGGTTTATTTTTATTTCAGAGAGCGTGTGTGTGTGAGCAGTTGGAGGAGCAAAGGGAGGGAATCCCCAGCAGACTCCCTGCTGAGTGCAGAGCCCCTGCTACGAGGATGACAATGACAAGGATGACGATGACGCAGAACTTGATCCCATGATGCTAAGATCAGGACTTGAGCTGAAATCAAGAATTTGGATACCCAACTAACTAAGCCACCCAGATGCCCCTAATTATTTTTTTAATGGGAAAACAAGTTAACCATTTCTTAGCAAATGAAAAATTTTAACATTAGAAATTTTTTTTCTAATCATGGACTCTACAAGTTAAAGACAGAAAGAGTTTTATTTTTTTTTTTT
>PITA01033070.1:0-13181 GCA_004023965.1 Spilogale gracilis | reverse complement strand
ACCTTGCTGATCTATAAACCTCCTTTCCTTACTCACACAACCTTTACTCCCCTGTAGCACTTGCGTTTGGCAAGTTTACTTGTGTTTTAAAGTCCATTTCACATAAATAGCAGATAAAAGTGGCCACTCCTCTCAAATATACTGACAATCACAAGAAATGGCAGTTGAGAACAAGGAAGGATACAAGGAAACTGCAGAAACCTGTAAAATGCCAACATCAATTAGCAAAGCATTTAAGGTGTGTCTAGTATGAACCTATTAGATTATCTTTCAAGTTGAAGAGGAATGAACCCTCTTACACTGCTGGTAGGAATGCAAACTAGTACAGCCACTCTGGAAACCAGTATGGAGGCTCCTCAAAAAATTAAAAATAGAGCTACCCTATAATCCCAGCAACTGCACTACTAGGTGTTTACAAAGGATACAAGCATAGTGATCCAAAGGGGCACGTGTACCCCAATGTTTATAGCAGAAATGTTCACAACAGCCAAACTATGAAAAGAGTCCAGATGTTCATCGACAGATGAATAAATAAAGATGTGGTATAATTATACAATGGAATACAGAGGAATAACAGAAGCCAGGTCTATGAAACCATTATGACATCCTCCCTCACTCTGCTTGACTTCCTCTGCTGTCAGTCCATTCTCTGGTTTACCCTCAATATTAGAAACATAGCCATTTTTTTTTTAAGATTTTATTTATTTATTTGACAGAGAGAAATAGAGCTAGAGAGGGAACACAAGCAGGGGGAAGTGAGAGGGAGAAGCAGGCTTCCCACTGACCAGGGTGCCCAATGTGGGGCTGAATCCTGAGACTCCGGGAATATGACCTGAGCCAAAGGCAGATGTTTAATGACTGAGCCACACAGGTGCCCCAGAACCATAGCTATTTAAAGCTGTTGGGTTCAATATCCTCAAAGCTTAGTATCCAGAGGAATAAAAGGATTGCTGCCTTCCAGGTCCGTGTTAAAAAACGAATAAGAGAACAAATAAATAATAAAACAAAAGAATGGCTAATTGACCAGGCAGGGGTCAGATATATACCTCTTAGAATAATCACTGTGTGACTGTAGCGATATTACACAGTGATTGGGTGATTACAGGCCTCATGAAGAATAGATTCCATTAACACAAAGAGTAAAGAAAGGTCTCAGCAGGTGTCTTGGCTAAGGATTGGAAGTCAGACAGACCTGGGCCTTGCAGTGCTTTGTAACTTAACCTTTCTGAGGCTGTTTCCTCATCTGTAAGTGAGAGTAATAAAAATATACTCCATAAAGGGATATTATAAAAATTCAGTTACATAAGTGCTTAGCAAATTACTATTCAATAAATCTTAGCTACAATCATCATCCTCAACTTCATCCTTATTATCATCACTGATAAATAATCTGAAAGAAGTTTTAGAAATAGGAGAAGAGTTTTTAAAAGGAAAATAAATGAGAAGATAAAACCAAGAGTGTGGGGGAAAATATTTGCAAAAAAACAAGTAAATTATAAGATGTGATTTCTCAAATACTTCAGATACTACAGAACCTAATAACAATAGTTATAAATCATTAGTCATTGACTACTGTACTAACAGCTTTATATATTGTTTCATTTCACCTCCTAACAACCCTGAGAGCCTGCTTAAGATTCTCTCTCCCCCTCTGTCCCTCACCCCTCCAAAAAAAGAAAAAAAAAAAAAAAGAGTCAGGAAAACTGTGTTCTAATTTTGAGTCTGCCTCCAGTAGCTACATAGATATAAACAAATCATGCAACTTTTCTGAGATTTCATATCTATACTTGTCATATCAAAATAATACTAGGTTGTGTTGAGGAATGCAATTCTCTGAGTAGCTAGACACAGTGCTAGACACACCCAATGCCCTATTCTGCACAATGAGTTAGAAAATTTTTTTACACTTGGGTTTTTATGTTAGAGATCCATGCCTGACATGAAATCAGCACAAATGGACTGGTCTAATATTCATGGACACAGAAAAACACACAGGTAATAGGACTGAGTGATGTTAAAAGAAACACAGAGAATAGCCAGGAAGCAGAACCCATGAAATCAGTAGAAATCATGAGTCAACAGGAACCATGAAATTTAAAGTAGAGGAGAGAACACATCATCCAGAGGCAAAGACACTAAGATAAGCATAAATAGATGTCTACCAATCTACATCACTACTATCAAGAAGGGAAAAAAAATGCTTTCAGTGTATTTTCAGAAGTATGTTAAATTTACCATGTAGGGGCGCCTGGGTGGCTCAGTCCTTAAGCATCGGCCTGGGCTCAGGCCATGATCCTGCAGTCCTGAGATGGAGCCCCACATGCGGGGGGCGGGGGGGGGAGGGAGGCCTGCTTCTCCCTCCTGCTGTGTTCCCTCTCTAGCTGTGTTTCTCTCTGTCAAATAAATAAAAATCTTAAAAAAAAAAAATTTATCGTAAAATTTGAAATCTAAGTTCTCTGAGTTCTGTCTACAAGATTGTTAAGATAGTTTCTTTTTCATTTCCCTATTGATCCCTACAAGCCCCATTAGCTGAAATAACCTGATCATGTTTCCATGAATTAAAACCAGAAAGACTTACAAGCAGCCCTGCGAGCCTCAAATGAGGATAAAATTAAATACAAAAATGCTTTAAAATATCAAGAACTACACAAAATAAGGTATTCTAATAGTGAAGGGATATAACAAGTGTGCCTAAAGAGACCTAATTTTAATAAAGGTAAAGACTGAGAATGAAAAAAACCCCTAATTATACTATTTACATTTCCTAAAAGACAAATATCTGTATTTGACAGTCATTTTGAAGTTTCTGATTTCCTTCAGAGTTCCAGTGAAGACAACTGCAAGATATGTTTTCCCCATCTAAAAAAAAACAAACGCCAGAAACAGTTTTCCATTAAAATGTCTTAATTTCTCCATACTGATCCTTGAGAAATAATCCAAGTTCCTTCACTTGGAATACTGGTATGGAAAATCATTACAATATGCTGGAGGGAACTAGCCTGCACTATCCTGGGGATGGAAGAGTTGAATGCAAGTTCTTTCATCTTTATTTAGAGTCTTCTGTAATATATTTCCTTTCTGTGAAAGAATTTATCTCCATCCAACAACATGCTGGGGAAAATGGCAATACCAAACTATATCATAATGCAATAATCTATGTAATTAAATTATTTCATGGATCAATAGGAATGTGCAAATTGTGAAAAACGGTGAAATGTAATAATGTGTCTGACATTATAATTTCTGATGGCTTATTTATTCTTCAAGGGCTTTATACATTGATGCTCATTTGATTTCCGTGAACAAAGAAATGTTTCCTGGTTTGCTTTGGTTCTTCATTTCTTAGACAAATGTAAGTAGAGAGCATGTTCTGTGTAAGGCATTGTGTTAAGTGCTGTGGGGGATAAGAGGAAAAAAATAGGGTCTCTCTCCTTAAGGAGTCTATGTTCTAATACAGACAGAGAGACTGAATAGTACAGTGGAGAGAGAAGGATTCTGGAAACGCACAGACTGGGTTCAGATTCCATCTCTGTCCCTAAAGCTAGCTGGGTATCGATCTGGCTTTTTGTGTGCAAAATCATAATAAAAAAGGCCTCTCTGAAGTAACTGTTCTGAGAATGGGGAGATAACATATGTAAAGTGCCTACAGAAATATTGGTATTCAATCAATCAGTGTGACTTTCCTTATTCCTTAAAGAAGCAAAAAAAAAAAAAAACCTATAATCAGAGTAATATGTGCTAAATATATAAATCAATTACACAGAGAATTATGTGAGAGCTCTGCTATAAATTTTTTAATATACTGGTTGCCAACTAGGAAAATGAACTATGAGAAACATCTGAGAAGCTTTTTTAATTCCTTCAATAATTCCAACCACTCCTCAACATCCACACTGCTCCCTTCTACATACATACATTTTAATGTGTATCAGAATCAGGTAGAGAGAAGGTCAAGCACGTAGGGAAATGCTGAGTTCTGACTTTTGGTGACTTTGGCCAACTCATTCAATCTAAATTTTAGTTTAGGGCAAATACCACAATTGCAAAGGTTTTCCATTCCCATTCCCCCACTAACACTGTGAATCCCCTATATTAGATCCCCAGCAAATGTTTCCCCATTCGCTAAACTGTGAAATTATCAAAGCTGTAAATATATTACAGTATTATTATGAGAATTAAAATAATATCTATAAAACACCTTCTCAGTGTTGTATACACTGGATATTTAATAGCAATTATCATGGAGGGGAAGGACGTCCAAGAAAAATATCTCAGAGGAAATAAAATTGTACAAAGTAGGGTTCTGATATACCAGAGTAGATGGGGCTAACTTAGCAAGCACTGTGGCAGGGTCATGTGTATATGAGAACAGGGGATAAGCTAGTTTAGCTGATATTTAAGCTTCATATGAGCAAGAGAGTGGCAGATGATTCTGCAAAGTAGATTGTGGTCAGGATGCAAATGTCCCTGAAGATGCTATTAAGATTTTATTACATCCACCATGCAAGGAGAAGCAAATGAAGGTTGCAACACAAAAGAAAGAGGGACAGGATCAAAACTTCGCTTTCAGAGGGTAAATGTGGCACTTCTCTTCAGGATGAGAAGAAACCTGAAGAGAGGTGTGCACAATAACCCAGGAAGCAAGAGTCTTTAAATAATAGTAAAAGCATTAATGGAAGGAACAAGTCAAGAGACATTTCAGGAGAGTAATCTACAAAGTTTGATAATATGGTGAGGTGAGGAAAGGACAACAAAATATTCTAGAATTAATTCAAAGTTTGGTAATGGAGAATTCCATTTAATAAAAGCAGAGCTGTTGACAGGAGAAACTTTTGGAAAGACAAACTATTTAACTAATTTAACTAATTAAAAAAGTTAAGCATTTTTATTCAGTTTTGAACTTGCTGCATTTGAGGTATTAGGCAGTTATCCAGGAAAAATTCAGAGATTGAGGTCAATGATGCTTTTTGATCATCATTTTAATAGAAATTTTAAAAAGACCTCATGAAGAAGGGTTAGGATTGAGTCTCAGGGAATATTCATCTTTCAGGGACAAGAAAGGAAGATAAATTTATCTATTTTACCAAAATAAAATTGTTCTAGTACCACAATCAGTTAATATTATGCCTTAGATTTTTAATGTGTATTTATGGCATCACATTTGTATGACAGGAGATTAAAAAAGCTACTGACTACTTTTATTTTCAACACAACTACTTATTAATTGTCTAAAACTTCCTTGTCAGAAACCTTATTTAATTCATACAGGAATGATTCCCCAAATGGTCCTAGACAAGTTTTCCAGTTTACATAACTCCAGGAATCCTGCATTTATTTTCTTTATGCTCTTGGTTCTTTTTGCCACCTATGGGTTATTGTGAAGGGAATGATTCATAACAATTAGAACTCAATTTTCAATAGAACTGTAGACAATGCAGATAGAAAGAGACCTGGATAATCAACCATAAAACAGGTCTTCCATCCATTAGAATTTTGACTTCAGTATCAAAGTTACCATTCAGCTAATGAAAATTGCCTTATATGGAATTACATGTAAATGATACATATCATTCCCACCATTTAAAGAAGTTATGTACTTTGTGGTATATTTAAAAGTATAAAGGTGCCTGGTGGTGACTCAATTCAAATTTTCCAGGTATTTTATTTCAATAATAAGCAGAGAAAGGGCATTCCAGAAATTTCCAGGATGAAGGTCGAGATAAAAGAAATTGGCATGTGATTTTACTTAATCAATTAATTAAGCAAGTATCTGTTAAGTCCTAGAGTGCCAATGGCAAGCAGATATTTCTGACTTCACAGAACTTTTAAAGTAGCAGAAAGACTGACAAACCCAAAATCAATTCCAGTAAAGGAGATGATTATGGTGGGAAAGGACAAAGGTGCTAAGGGGCCCAGAGCCGGGGCAGCTACTTAGCTTAGAGGTCTTCTGGAATGCTGCCAATAGCAAAGTGACATTTAAATTGAGGCCAAAAGAATAAATAGGAGTTGTCCAGGGAAAAGGGGAGGAAAAGAAGTGGAGCAAAGAATTTCGCCTCTCTGACCTTCAGTTTCATCATCTGTGAATTAGAAAACATGGACCTCACTATCTGTAAAGCTTTTTCCAGGTATAAAACCCAATATCCTATTTTAATAGGTTCTTCTCTGTACCCAAAATGCTCTTCCTTCTTTTATCCTTCTTCGCCTGAACTGCCTGGTTAATTCCTATATGCCCTAAAGACAACTCAAGGCGTCTTTTTGAACTCCTCTGTTTTTCTAGGTGGAGCTGGTCTCTCCTCCCTTACCAGCACTTCTGTCACTTTGTGGTATTTTTTGGTCTGCCTCCCCAAATAGATGGTGAGCTCACTGGGGCAATGACTGAGTTATATTTATCCTGATACCCTTAGTACCTGTAGGGGTTATCTGGGATACAGTGGGGTTCCACAAATCTTGAATAAATAAATACATGATTTTAACAACTCTTGAAAAAGTGTTTCAGGAAAATGTGTATTTTTAAAATCTTTCTACACTCTTATACACAAAAAGGCAATAATAATTGCTATTCTTTTGACATTGGAAGCTTTATCAAAAGAGTTTTCCAATATTATGGCAAAATTTAGAATTAGATAAGAATCCTTTGGAACTTTGGTGAACCAAAGCTTTATCGGACCCCACAATGGTCACTTTTTGAGGATTACTATGCTTAAGAGTATAAGTATCTGTTTGGGATAAATTACTTTTCCTTATCTTGATACTTCACCTTCATTTTTATCATGAAACTACCTTATTATTCACAGTGGTTTTAAAAATCAATCATGCTGATATAGAAACAATCAATAATTAAAAGAGCAAACAAAACTGATTTATATACCACATAACTAAAAACAAACATTTAATTATAATGCTGAATATACATTTTGATAGTAAAATTAATATGGCAATGTTTTATGGGCATATAAAGGATCAAAACTTTGGTTATCTAATTCATTTTTTGAGGATTAAAAATGTTAATGCTTATGTTATGAAGGTTGAGAGTTTTATGAACTGAATTAGAAGGTAATTTTTATGAAGCACTGATTTAATACACTGGTTTTCCTTTTTTTTTTTTTCAGCACCACGACATGCCTAGTATGATGTCTGAAATTCCTTTATCAACAACAGGCAAGTTTTAAAGTTTTCAGGAGTCCTTGGAATACCTTGTCAGCTAGCTTTCCCATAAAGGCCAGTGAAAAGTACAGTTATAAAGAAAATCACAACCTCCAACTTTTATTTCATTTAGAGGCCCTTACTCAAGGGCATGAAAAGTGACATATATCTGTGAATTAAGGAACTTTAATTACACCAAGAGTGCACTTCATTATATAATACATAATTCGGGAGACAGTTCTCTATGTTGAAAATTCAATCCAACCCCAGTGCTCAAATTTATCCTCCACTTTTCAGGCATATTCAAAATATTATAAAACGAAAAGTTTTGAGGCCCTAACCTGGAAAGAGTCAGAACAGAAGAGGGAGATTCACTGTGATGGATTTAGCCAGAATGATTTAAGATTCATCAGACATAAATTTAGGAGTGCCTTTTCCTTTAGCATCACAAACGAACCCAAGAAATAGTGCCTTGTAGGGATGCACATTTCTGAGCCAGAATTTAATGGAGCCTTTCCCTCCATTAAACTACCGTCTGCCATTTTTCCATCATGATAAGTATCTCATCAGAAAATATTTCCCCCTTCTCCATCTTAGAAGCAAAGGAATCGTTAACACTGATAATTAGCTAAGTAGGAAATTATCAGTGTTAATGATTTATGGAATTAGTGGTTAGTATTCACTGCTTAAGCCCCAGTGCAGAAACAGCCATGGGATGGGATGGGAAATGACTGATAACTGAGAAAGAACCAGGGACTTAGTTCCTTCTAGTTCACCTTCTGCAGGTTTGGACAAATCATTTAGCTTCAGGCAAATCTGTTCAGTGCATGCACTTCATCTTCAGTCATTCTTTTACTTTTTTCATTCATTTATTTACTGTTTATTTGAGCGTTGGTAAATCAATCCTGAAAAAGGAGTTTACTGTAAATATCAGTCACTCCTGTGTTCCTAGGCATCCCCTGCCTCAAGAAGTCCTGAGAGGCTGTCTTATTCCTGCCACATTTATGAGGCAGCCAAGTCCCTTCCAAAAATTGATTTTTCTTCTGATTTAGTAAAAAGGCATCTAATTGTTCTCAGTGCAGATGAAGACAGAAAGTCCCAGAAGAGTTTTCTTCCAGGGACCCTTCTTAGTTGTACACTGTGTATAGCTCTGGTCCTCCAGTGGGAGATATAAAAAGTAGTCTTCTTGAAATGAAGATTAGATCAGATCAAATCTCTTAGATCAAATCTCTCCTCAATTGAGAACCTTCCACGGTCCCCATCTCTCTCAGAGAAGAGCCATAGTTTGGAAGACAACAAACCAGGCACTGTGAATGGTTAACACCCCTCTTATTTGTCTCCCCCTAACACCTCCCAGTTCCCTCAGCAACTCTCTTTTCCTCTGACACCTCAGGTACCCTCCTTCCTCCATGTCTGTGTACCTGCTCCCTTCCCTCTAAAATGCTTTCTCCTTAGATGGACACATGGCTAGCTGGCTCCAACATTTCTTTCAATCTTTATTCAAAAGTTACCTTTGTAGAGAATCCTCTTCTGGCTACCCTTTGTAATACTTTGAAATTTCACATATTTTTTCTTGTATTTTTTTCTTTTTCTTAGTGCTATTACTATCTAGCAAAGTGTACATTTTCTATTTATCTTGTCTATTTTCTTTCTTTCCTAGGAGAACATGAGCTCCATAAAGGCAAGATATTTATCTGTTCTGTTCACTCCTACAGCCCCAACATCTAGAATGATAGGCTCAGCACACAAAGGGTGCTTAGTAAATATTTGTTGAAAAATGTTTTTGAGTTTGGTGTATCTTATCTAGGTCAGCTCTTCCTAAGGGGGAGAATGAGCCATTTCTTCTAGGAAGCCTAGGGAATCTTTTTTAAGAGATTGATGCCAAACCTTTCAATAAGAGCCGCAAACCTAGGCACACTAAGGCTCTTATTAAATGAACAGCTTTATTTGAGGGTTAGCAATCTGCAAGAAAATGGTAGTTCTCCCTTGGCTTCTTCCCTTTCAAAAAGTACATTCCACCACAGGGCTTGTGTTGTGTGTGGCTGCTCCATCCTCTGAAAAGGTGCCTCCTGTCCCATAAACCCTTTACCTAATTTCCTCCTTGCTCCTCAGATTTTAGCTTTAATGTCCCCAGGGGATCTTCCTGTGGCCCTGCTCATTAGACAGTGCCTCTTTCCTTAGCAGTCCTTTTCACTTATAATAATTCATGTATCTGTGTGGTTATTTGATTAAACTCTCCTCTTCATAGATTGTAAGCTCCATGAGGGCAAAGATAGGCTGTACTTTTATTCACTATTCAGGTCAAAGCACTGAGGGCAGCTCCACAAATATTTGTTAAAAGGATTTTGAGTAAATAGGGGGAGCTGACTGACTCTGAATAAGAGACTAAGACATTTTTCATCACTTCTTGGATAATCAGGATGTAAGGAATGAAAAAATGGCAATAGAAAGACGAGGGACAAGAGTAGCAGGTAAAGTGCTTAGGATCTGGGTACAAAATGATAGCATCCATATATTAAAAAATAAACCTTGAATAAGCTCATTATACTTGTGAAGACTTGGTCTGAGGAATATTTGGTCATAGAGTCTAAATAGCAGGAATGTCAAGGAGATAGAAGACTCCTTTCCAAGCCTCCAGTCTTGGGGGGATTTGGACTTCCACTGGGAATAAAAATGGGATTAGGTTGTGGAACAAGTTAATTTTAATTAAAATCTAAGGCAAAAGGTATGCAGATGAAATCTGGGTTATATATCTCGCAAGTTCCCTCCCGCTGTTCTCCCTAGTTCAGACTCTATAATACACCATTTAGATCATGACCATAGGACTCTCAAACACCACTCTCTGCTCTTTCTGGTCCTCCAAACCCTATAGAGAATAAGTGCAATACAAACTCCAAGTGGTGTGCAGAGTTTTTAATAATCTAGCCTTTGCTAGATCTCTAAACTCAGTTTTTAAACCATCCTACAAATCAACCCCACACTCCAGACCAATTAAACTTCTCCAAACATAGGTTGCTCTATGGCCTCAAACCTTGACATATCTTATTTCCAATGCTGGGAACATCCTATTACATATATTTGCATGGCATATTCTCATTGACCCTTCAGATCAAGCTCCAAGACATAGGAAGGCATCTTGGAATTTGCCCTAAGCAAAGTTAGTGGCTTCAACCTCCGGGATTCCTTAGTACTTAATCTTAACTCTTTATTATCAGAATCGCTATGTAATTTTACAAAATTTCTATTAACTTGATTGTTCCACTAGGCTATGAGCCACTTGAGAGCACAAATGGGGAGAGTACTCACATCAGTACATTCCTAAAGTTGAACACGGGGCATGACACGCAATGACTGTCTCACAAGTAGTTGTTCAACTTACAAATTAATGCAAGCTTATGTCTAAATAATGTACAACAAAATTTGTGGTTTTTAACAGAATCATTTCTGAGATAGAGCAAATGCCATAGTGATCCAGAGCTATACAGCAGTTCAAGAATGTATTCTAATGTCGTTCAAGAGTAATTAAAAAAAATATACAAGAAGTAAGGAAGTTCTAGGATGATTGCCCTAAATAACGTTGGTTTCCTTTATTTATTTCAGGATATATTGATTAAATCCTTCTAATGCACAGGGATGTAAGGCTGCAACATCAGCCCTTTCTTTGCAATGGCTGTATTTCTTCAGTGCTCCATGGAGGAGAGACGCTATGCAGTACTACCCAGGACTTCTGGAGTAATACTGTTTAGTCTACAGTCTCCTCAGTGTAAGAACACTTAAAATTTCTCTCAAAGTTTGTGTAAAGATATCATACATGGTTTCTTTTAGTGACAGATAGAAGTTACAGATTCAAAGACAGACTTATTATTATTCCAGGTCTTTATAGGATTACACTTCAGTCCTGTGACAAATATCCAGCATTATACCATACACTTTGGCTCTCAGTAAGTGTTGATTGTATAAAGGAATTCACAAGTTTGTAGCATGGGTAAAATATGTACAAATTGAATTACTGCAAGTGTGGAAACCTTTTTGATTTCATATCCATTAAGGACTGCTGGATACTAACTAAATTTTGGGTGGTAAATATTTCATGGGTGACCTTTATACCCTAGTTGACTATCATTAGGAATCTCAGCAAGTTATCTAAAAGAACAATATGGAGAAAGAAAAAAAAATCAATATGCCAACTCCAAATTTAATTAATATTCACTCAGAATACAAAATGTACTAGGTTCTTTGAGGGTACTTTCACACACATTGTCTCACTTAATTCTCATGACTCGATTAGATCTTTATTATCTCCATTTTTATCAGTGAAGAGATTTAAGTAACTAAAAGCTTTCCTTAGTCCTCAGAAGTAAGATGCCTATTATCTGCACTTCCATTAGCTCCTCCTTCATATTTGGTTAACACTCATCCCAGGGCACTGCAGTTGTTCATCGTGATCAACATCTTCCTCTTAACCATCGTGAGGTGAGCATGTATTATGAGTTAGACAATCTCTTTTAGTCTAATGTTCACAATAGCAGTTTCTAATATATATTTTTGTTCTGATATGAATAGAAGAAAACATAGTTGAGGGTTTAAGTGACTTTTCCAAGTTCACAAAGCTACGAGAGGTATAGGCAGTTATTGATTTTAAGTCCTTTGTCTCCAGAGACCATGCTCTTAAACACTGGACTACAATGCCTATTGTTCATTTTCTTCTCTGTCCACTTCATGAAGCTGTCAATTGTTTCAAAGTATGAAGCATATATCATTCCATTTTAAGACTTCACAATAGGTGCCCAATATGCGTTTGTTGAATTATCAGAAACCTGCTTCCAAGCATACCTTCTCTGCTAGATTTACTATCCAAACTTGAGAAACTCTCTTAGGCATTATGAGCTTACAAGAAGACATGATGTAAGCTGAAACTTTAAATATGACCCAGAGTGAAGTAGAAAAAGAAGAGATAAGCCTTTCTCAAAGAGAGAATGGCATGATATATTCAGAAGACAGTTCATATACAGGTATGGCTGGAGTAAAGAAAGGGTGTGGGTGGGTAGAAGAAACTGAGATTAGAAGACAGGTTATTCACTATCTAGTGCGCTAAGACAAAATGTCTTAATTTTGGTCTTTTCATGAATGGAAACAAGGAAACAAATGAAAGATTTAAGCAGAGAGTAACATGATACTGTCTTGCATATTGGAAAGATTACTCCTGTGATAACAGAAAGAATGGATCAGAGGACAATAGTGGAATCCGCTAGGTGAGAAATTAATTACTTGAGCCAAAACTAAGGCAATGGCAGTGGGCAGGGAAAATAAAGAGGGGGACAGATATCATGAAGGTGGAATCTAAAGAACATCATGACTGATTAGATGTGGAGGAAGGATGAGTTAGAGATGCCTCCTAGATTTCTAGCCCAAGTGACAGGGTGGTTATTGGGGGATATCTACCAAAAAAAGGTTTATAGGAAAATCAGCTTTTTGAGCAAAATAATTAATTTTACGTTTTGGATACTACGCTGGTAGGTAGATAAATAGATCTTAGCTGAACATAGAGATTTGGGCTGGATGGATAGCCTACCTTACTGGGGGTGGGAAAAGGTCACTGGAGAAAGCATGAAGAATGCAAAAAGAACAGAGGGCCAGGGAACCTAACCTTTTAGGAAAAACATAATACAAAGTTGTGTGGAAGAAGAGGAGCCCAAAGAGTAGACTTGGTGGCCTGGAAATAACTGAGAAGAAATTTTCAAAAGGAGGCATGATTTAGCGTTGGATACTGCAAAAGGATAAAAATTAAACCAAAAAAATCTACCTCACTATTGTTCTATATTAATCTGGCCTGTAAGAAGATTTGATATTACTTTAGCATGTGGCTTCTTTTTTTACTGAATTAGACAAGGTGAAGCTAATTATTTTCTGTGGACCAAGATAATCTTAGAGGTAGTAGTACATGAAGCAAATCATACTCTGTGCTTTCTTCCTTACTTCCCTTCCCCACGGGCTACACTTTTTTTTTTTTTTATTGTTACTAAAATTTTTTTTTTCCA
>PITA01033069.1:0-13179 GCA_004023965.1 Spilogale gracilis | reverse complement strand
TTGTGGTCTCTCTCTCTCTGTCAAATAAATAAAGAAAATATTTAAAAAAAAAAAAAAAAAAAGATATGTCCCATGGCTGGCAGAGGGTAGGCAACAGTCCGGGAAGCAAGCACTCGGGCCCCTAGCGGTGTGCAGAAGCATCAGCCTGCAGGAACCAAACCTTCTGACCTTCCACCACTGCCCCTCCCTGGCTTCGCCAATTCCTGCAGAGACTCAACGGCTGCCTCTGAAATGCCCACCAACCCGCCCAGCTGCCCAGCCACGGCACCCACACCTGCGCCCACACCTGCAGCGACCTCCCCCACTGGGCTCTCACGCTCTGATCACCCCAGGGCGGGCGGTTGGTGGACAACTAGGGGCAGCCCCTGGGCCCCAGAGCCTGCCAACCCGAAGCTGCTTACCCTGCCTGCCTCTCCCAAAAGAAACCGCACGCCAAAACCCCAACAACCTCTGCGGTCTGGCCCTCGCGGCTCCCCCCTGTGGCTCCCGTGGCCAGGCTCACCCCCTTCCCTTGAGAACCATGAGTAATACAACTACCTTTTCACTGGGATTGCCTACTGATCTGCTGGCCTGACTGCACCTTACATTCCCTCTACCTATTCTACTTTAAAACGCACTCCAGAAGAGCAATTTCACAAACTATGTCAGTATCCCTTAATATGCTCATATCCAGGTACGCAGGACTTCTAGAAACTGAAACTAGAAAAGCAACCAGAAATTGGGGCAAAGATTCACATACAAAGATCCGCATGGTGGGGCACCTGGGTGGCTCAGTTGGTTAAGCAACTGCCTTTGGCTCAGGTCATGATCCCGGAGTCCTGGGATCAAGTCCCACATCGGGCTCCCTGCTCGGTGGGAAGCCTGCTTCTCCCTCTCTTGCTCCCCCTGCTTGTGTTCCCTCTCTGGCTGTGTTTCTCTCTGTCAAATAAATAAAATCTTTAAAAAAAAAAAAAAAGATCCGCATGGTGACATTACTCAGCGTTGAAAAGTCAGACAGTCTCAATATCTGACAGTAGAAAGGTGCTCATAAGAAGTATACACACATACCAGTAACTGTTAACTTTAATATCAAATAAACTTAAGTTACTACAAAACCAGCAAAAATCAGGTTTTTAAAGAATGTGTAAATGATAAGGGTAATACACACACCTTGATGTTAAGTGAAAAAAGCAGGATACAACACAGTCTCTAGAACACAATCTCAATTCTTGAATAAAAAGGGGTAAGGGTGAAAAATGTGGGTGTGGGATTCCAGAGAAATTCTCCTGGAAAAGGCAATAAAATCGGGAAACACAGCCTGCCCTTAAGGAAGCTATGTGCACATCAAGTGATCGATTCTAAACATTTACAAGTCGACAACTTTAAAATCCTGGTTATCCTTCTAAACTACAGAAAATATCCTTCCAAAATAGCCAATTACAGATGCAAAGCCGTGGGTTCTCCTCCTGGGAAGATAGAATCTTGGAATGAGCCACCATGGACAGAAATAGAGTCAACAACCTCAGAACTTTACACAAGTGTACTGAGATGCTCTCGATGCTAGTAACGCGGTTCACAACAAAGGTTGAACGTGGCTCACAGACCTCTGTGAAATATCTTAACTTTCTCTGCTCTCTGGAAACAGCTCACAGGCAAGGCCAGCAGCCTCACGACTGGTGTCCTCACGTGGGGCTGGGCTCTGGCCATCCCCCTTTGCAGAAAAGGCTGGATCTTCCTCCCCCAGCACCCCGTCCACGGTGACCACGTGCTTCCCAGGCCCTGGTCAGTCCACTGACGTGCTGGCGTCCAGAAGCCCCTCCTTTGGGCAAGACTACACAGGCCCTCCCCAATCACGAAGACGCTACAGATGAAGGAGAGCACCTGCGGAATGAGACAGCAGAGAAAGGCCAGCTCCTGTTTGCAAAGTAAATGCCAACGCTACCCTGGCCTGGGCCCACACCGCCGCCTCCCGGCCTCTGCCTCGGGATGCAGGCACCCCAGCGGCCAGCCCCATGGCTCCTCCCCCAGGGGGCTTTCTCAGGGTTCTGCCATGGGACACACGTGTGCAGGCACGCACACGCACACCCGTGCGGGCACAGAGAGGCATGCTTACGCACACATACACGTGCACAATTTCAGTGACACAGCACGCATTCTTCCCGTTTGCTGTGTTAGGTTTAGGACTTACAGCGAACCTACAGATCAGCTCCATGTGCCACCCTGTTCTAAAATAAGCAAACCACAGCGACTGTCTAAGGCTGACATTATGTCCGTTTCATAGATGAAAAGCTAAGGCTTTGGGGCAGCACAGCACACCTAAGTCACGTAGCAGATGGAAGATGAGGCTGGCCCTCAGCCCGGGCCACCGGGACTCCTACATCATGCCGCCTCCTTTACTTAGGGTCAACAGAGCAAAAATGCCCACACCTCAGAATATTTACTATGTGTTTCCAGGAATGGCCAGAATTCCTACAGTAAAAGCACGTGAATGAATATACACTCACTTGTTAGTGTATGTCTCACGTCCAGAGGCGTATGGACGGACGTGAGCTGAGTTCATGCACTGGGCGCACAGGACAGGCCCACGGCGAGCGCGAGACGACCGCTGTCTGCACTCCAGCAGCTCAGCTGCACCGGCTGTGGGAGAAGGTGGTGCACCGCAGGGGAGCTCGCCGCGGCGCCAGGAAGAAAACACATCCAAAAAAGCAGGCGCCAGGCTTTGGCATGGCAAACTCGGACAGGAGTACCTCGTCATGACTACAGGTTCCAGCTAAGTAAGGAGTCCCTACCCCTGGGGAAAAAAGGGAAAGAAAAGTGTCCTAATGGACAAGAGTGTGGGAAACCACACACCCACGCCAGGCCCACCGGGCGGGGGCAGCAGAAGGCAGAGGCGCACCTGTGGGGACTGCGGACCCTCCATCCCACACTCATGCCCGGGGGACCTGACTTCTGGGGTCTGTACTAATGAAATAATTCATTACATGAGCGGAAGGGACCCACACAAGATAAAACCCAAATAACCAAGAACAGAATAAACTATATACTAACAAGAACCACTAAAAATTAACAAAAAAAATACTTAGCATTATGAAAAAGGCCAGCATATGATAAAGTAAACACAATAAGGCAGAAAAATAAAACATAGAACTGTATGGATATCACTAGAGCAACAGCATGATCATTTATGCGTAGATGTTGAAAAATGAATTCATTCAAATCGCTGCTGGTATTCTTTCATGATTCCCACTGATTTTTCAAATCTCTGATACTACTTTATTAAGTTTTTTTTTAAGGTAAAAATAGCAAAACAGCAAATCATAAAAGGAAGGTGATTAATGTTGCAGGACAGAGAGAAGTACAAAATGCCACAGGATCAGAGGACGAGGAGGAGACAGGGACCCAGGAAGATGGAGTATCTGGATGAAACACATGGGAAAGACGGCGCGGCTTCCCCAGGGCTGGCACGTGGGCACTCTCCCTCCTGTGATCAAATCTGTGCGCCCTTTGCCATTTCAAAGGCTGTGTGTGTGCCCGCGTGTGTGCGTGTGCATTCGTGGGCGTGTATATGTGTGCATGTGTGTGTGATGTGCACATGTGTGTCTATATCAACAGCCACTGGCCCTATGACCTTTTGTCACACAGAGTTATAAGCCTGTGCAAATGTGGCGCCTGGGGGGCTCAGTCAGCGAAGCGTCTGCCTTCGGCTCAGGTCATGATCCTGGGGTCCTGGGATCAAGATCCACATCGGGCTCCCTGCTCGGCGGGAAGCCTGCTTCTCCCTCTCTCACTCCCCCTGCTTGTGTTCCCTCTCTCACTGTGTCTCCTTTGTCAAATAAATAAAATCTTTAAAAAAAACTACTCATGGTGCTGAAACACAGGCATAAAATACCCAACAACACGGGCACACAGGAAACAAAAGTGTTGAACTGAATTGTCCAAAACTGAAGTTGTCCAGGAAAAGGATATAAAGGTCTTGATTAACATTATAGTATTTTAGAGTATTACTGTGATTGCTAGGGAACTACTATAAGAGAAAAATGGTACATTACTTCAAAAATAGTGAAGAGAAAGAAACTAACAAATCTTTTCAATCAAAAAAAATCCAAAACGTGTATTAAAAAAGAAAAAAAGGGGCGCCTGGGTGGCTCAGTTGGTGAAGCGTCTGCCTTCAGCTCAGGTCATGATCCTGGGGTCCCGCGATCGAGCCCCGGTATCGGGCTCCTTGCTTAGTGCAGAGTCTGCTTCTGCCTCTGCCTCTGCCCCTCCCCTCTGCTCCCGCGCTCACGCTCCCTCTCTCTCTCAAATAAATAAAATCTTAAAAAAAAAAAAAGAAACAATGTAGGCAGGACTACATAGATGGCAGATTTTTGCCCAAATAAAGGTAAATAGAATAAATGTTCCAATTAAAAGACAAAAATTGTCAGACTAGATATTTTTTAATTTTCTTCCTCTACCTACAAGCTGTTTACAAGAAACATGAAAAACCTAAGAATACCCAAAGCTTGACATAAATACATAGAAAAATCATCAGCGCAAATACCAAACAAGAGAAGACTGATATGACTACTTTAATGAGACACCACACCTTACCGAACAAAGCGTTACTAGGGGACGGAGAATGAGTCTGTCACAACACAGACCAGTGCCCGAGGAAGACACAGACGCAGACGTGCAAGACGTAACATCACCTCTACATAAAAACAAACCACGAACAGACAGAACCATAAAGAGAACTAGACACACAAGCATGGGAAGAGGATTGAACACACGCCCTCAGTCACTGACAGAAGCACATGAGGCATAAGACACCCGATGTAATGCACGCATACACAATGTGGCACCACCGCTGGCAGGTAAGCCCTACATGCAAGCACACAAGGGACAGTCACAAGGACGGCAGCACATACAAGTGTTGAGGGCAAAGTTTAACAAATTTCAAAGGACTAAAACTCAGAATACATACACCTGGACACACAGGTGTGCAAGTCCCGGGACCCTCACACCAGGGGGCGCCACACACATAAGTCGATGAGGTAACCAGCTCCCCTCCAGAGGTGCTGTGCACCTGTCACTTCCTTGATGAAGTCATGCAGATGTTCTCCGCCCAAAATGCAGCGAGGCAAGAAATCAAACACCAATCCTAGGAACATCCTTCTATGCTTAAAATCACAAGGCACATTTCTAAATAACTCATAAGTTAATGACGTCAAGCTGAAATTCAGAAAATAAACTGAACAATAATAAAAATACCACATATCAAAACTCATTGAATGTAGCTAATAAGCGTTTATGTTTTTATATAATTTATAACTTAAGCTATTATAATAATGTGCCTCTATTAGAAAAGACAAATGACAGGCCTCAGTTGGTTAAACATCTGACTTCAGCTGGGGTCATGATCTCAGGGTCCTAGGATGGAGTCCTGCATCGGGCTCCCTGCTCGGCGGGAAGCCTGCTTCTCCCTCTCTTACTCCGCCTGCTAGTGTTCCCTCTCTAGCTGTGTTTCTCTCTGTCAAAAAAATAATCCTTTAGGGGCGCCTGGGTGGCTCAGTTGGTTAAGCGACTGCCTTCGGCTCAGGTCATGATCCCGGAGACCCAGGATCGAGTCCCACAATGGGCTCCCTGCTTGGCAGGAAGTCTGCTTCTCCCTCTCTCACTCCCCCTGCTTGTGTTCCCTCTCTGGCTGTGTTTCTCTCTGTCAAATAAATAAAATCTTAAAAAAAAAAGAGGGGCGCCTGGGTGGCTCAGTTGTTAAGCGACTGCCTTCGGCTCAGGTCATGATCCCGGAGACCCGGGATCGAGTCCCACATCGGGCTCCCTGCTCAGCGGGAAGCCTGCTTCTCCCTCTCTCACTCTCCCTGTTTGTGTTCCCTCTCTAGCTGTGTTTCTCTCGGTCAAATAAATAAATAAAATCTTTTTAAAAAAATAAGCCTTTAAAAATAAATAAATAAAAACAGAAAATTAAATTACTGGGAATTAATAAGTATCCATCTCCCCCTCAAAAATACGGTGTTAAAGCAATAAAGCAAATAAAAGGAAATGACCAGATATAAAAATAAATGAACTATTACCAAGCAAACTATAGCCCATCAACAAAGCCAAGAGCTGGTTATTTGAAAGACTGATAAAAGTGACAATCCTCTAGCAAAAACAGAGAGAAAGTTGGGGCGCCTGGGTGGCTCGGTCAGTTGGGCAGCAGGTCTTGATTTCAGTTCAGGTCATGATCTCAGGGTCCTGGGATGGAGCTGGATGCAGAAATCCAGTCTTGGGTTAGGCTCCCTGAGCAGCAAGGAGCCTGCTTCTCCCTCTGCCCCTCCTCCTACTCCTGCACGCGCTCTCTCCCTCAAACAAATAAAATCTTAAAAAAAAAAAAAAATGCTCAATGCCAGGAATAAAAAGGGAACATAACCACAATCCATACACTTTTAAAAGATCACAGGAGGATACCATAAACAACTTTATACCTACGAATTTGAAATCTAGATGCAATGGACAATGTCCTCTAAAAAATGCAACTTCTCAAATCTGACTTAAAAAAGAAAACAGAATACTATTTTAAAAACCACAGATACCATTCACGACTTTTAAAAACTCTTTTTACAAAGGAAGCATTACGATTATGTGGCTTCACTGGCAGGTGCACCAGGAGTTCACAGAACAGATCCTCCCAACACTGAGGGATCATTTCCTGTGGCTCAAGAGTTTCCGCCAAGTCTGAAGTGTCCACAGACCCAGAGGGAAGGCAGGGGCTGACTCCTCCAAGCACCAGTTCCCTGGGTAAATGGGGAAGGCCAGAGCTCAGCGCTGGTGTTCTGACCTGGGGGACAGCACCTGAAGCAGGTGAGCCTGTAGGAAGCCGAGATCTAGCTACTCTGTGTCCACACCCCCATCACCTCGTGCTCAGCAGCCTTATGCACGTGGTGCAGGGGGAGGGGATAGGAAGCTATGTGCATGGCCCATCGGGGCTCCCAATGAGATGGAAGTCACCTTGAACGCTGCTTGTTAAACAGTATACAAAAATACTGTGTGTGCTTGTATACCAGTAAAAAAATTTTTTAAAAATTAATATAACTAAACAATTCAATTTTTAAAAGATGCTATTAGGAAAGCATCAAGACAGCATCAAGTACCTAAATGAAATCCAACAAAAGACAGGCAACACCTCCACAAGGAAACGTATGTAACTTTATTTAGGGAAATTAAAGGAGACCTACCTAAATAATGGAGCCACGCTATGTTCATGCACTGGAGCGCTCGGCTTTGAGAAGACATCAAATCTCTCCAAACTGTGATACAAGCTCAATGCAATCTCAGTCAATCTCCAATACATTTGCTTTCTTTGAACCCACAAACTAATTCCTCAGGAAGAGCAAAAGAACAAGACCCAAGATATTCACAAAGAAAACAAATATGAGGACCTACCTCACACGGCATTCCACAAAGCCTAGTAATTAAGCGAGAGCTGACTAATGAGAATGAACAGAAAATCCCAAACAGACCTCTGTGGATATGGATGCCCGACACATGACAAAGCCTGCAGAGGAAGGAAAGGACAAGCTTCTCAGCAAAATTCACGGGAAACAAGGAAATTGGACCCCTGTCTTATACCACACACAAGTGTATAAAGACCTATACACATGCGAAAGTCTGTGGCCTATCCAGGTAAGAGAGGAGACCGCCCTCAAACTGTCAGGGTAGGAAGGGCGCTCCTAAGCAAGACATAAGCGAGCGCTAGGCTTAACAAGAAAGAGTCAGGGACCTAATAGCATTGAAATCCAGAAGCCAAAAGACCCCACAAAGAACGTGAAGATATGCCTCAGAACGGAAAGAGATTTACAATACACAGCCAAAAAATACAAAAGCTCATAAAGTCAGTAGGAAAAAGATGACCTAACAGAAAAATGGGCAGAGGATCTGACAGGCTTTTTTTTCTTTTTAATAAAGAGAACCTAAGGGGCGCCTGGGTGGCTTGGTCATTAAGTGACTGCCTTCATCTCAGGTCATGATCCCGGAGTCCTGCATCGGGCTCCCTGCTCGGCGGGAAGCCTGCTTCTCCCTCTCTCACTCCCCCTGCTTGTGTTCCCTCTCTGGCTGTGTTTCTCTCTGTCAAATAAATAAAATCTTTAAAAAAAAAAAAAAAAAGTGAAAATGAATTAATCCAACAACCAGGGCGGGCCTGACAAAGGTTAATACTGAGAAAAGAAGCAACGCAAAACACAAATTCAATGCGTCATTCGTATAAGCTTCAAAGTGGCAGAACTGAAGCACGATTTCCAGAGACGCACACACAGGTAGGAAAACCATTAAGAAAAGGGAAAAGGTACATGTCGTCCCAGATGGTAAGAACAGCAGCTGAGTCTCGGAGGGAAGCAGCAACTGTGATGTTGGCAAGATGCTCACCGACTCCGAGGGGCTGCGATGATCTATTTCCTGACCTGGACAGGGTTACACGGGTATGGTTTTTATAAGTATTGGTTAAACTGTAAACAGACATTTTATCACACCTCACAATTTCTTTAAAAGAAAGAAAATAAAATTGAATCAGATGAGAAAAAAAGCCTTCTTCGAGAAAACGCCTGAGCAGAAAGAGCAGTCAGACTGCCTTCCAGGCCTGAGCGACCATTAACCCCAGAGAGGACCTCTGCAGCAACTAAACCCTTAAGGGAGTGAGTCATACCCAGCACCGCATGACAGATCTGCAACCCCAAAACAGGAACGGATTCTACTCTTAAATCCTCTTATGTTAAAGAATTACTTCCGTTTCACCATGACCTACCTGGCTTTACTACAAAGCCCAAATGAAATGCACATGTTTCTATCAAAGAAAGGAGGAACTCTAAATCTAGCCTTGTAAATTACCTGTCTAGGAATCCTGCAAGCTGAACTTTGCAAACTTTGATCTGTACTATGAATCTGATATACCAGTGTAATCTTAAATTTTAATGCCACATTTAAGCTGGAAAGTGAAATGCCACTGGGGGAAAAATTAGGTTCAGTGAAAGTACAACTTGATCACATAACGGTTTATTAATGGTAAAGACTCAACTATCAAGTAATCTGTCTAATAAAAGGTGAGATATGTGTACAACATTCATCTCTCCAACACGCCCCATCTTCCATGACTCATCCGTGGCTCATCTGTGAGAAAGACCTCCACCTCCAGGAAAGATGGAATAACTAGTGCCAGATCAGTCCTCCTACCATACAGCACCAGAAAACTGAGCAAAACACACAAAATACTTTTTCAGCACCAAACAACATGCAGTATAGGAATGCAGTCCCTGGGAGAAAGAAAGCAAATGCGGTGAGCCCCACCATCACCAACCTTTCTGTGTGGGCCGATGGGGCTCCAAGTAGAGCAAGGTAGGATCCCTGAGCTGAGGAGACAGAGATCAGATTTCATGGAGGCTGAAACACTGGGCCAGATAGGCCAGAGTACCAAAGGGAAGGCCGCCACACAGACAGGGAGCTCCAGAAATCTACAAGGGGTTGTCGGGGACGGTGCGTGATCCGCCCCTCCCACCAGGCCGCAAGCCGCCAGAAACTTTGGTGGAGGTGCCCGTGAATGTGGATAAAAGCCCCTCCGGGCTTTCCCCACCAAGAATCTAGAAAGCCACCTACCTTGTGGGCCCAGGCAATATGTCCTTTGTGTCCCTGGGACGTGGGCTTGGGCAAGTGCTCATCCGAGGCACATTGGTCCATTTCATCCTCCTCCTGGTAATCATATCTCTGTATCTATTATCTGTATTCCTTGCTCCCTCTGCCTCAATGGTCTCGGCTTCTGTGGATTTAAGTAATCACTCTGCACCCTAAAGTGGTGTGAGTCTATTCATAAACTTCCCTTTTTTCCTGACCTTCACTTATACTATGTGTTTATGACATTTTTCTTTCTAGTAGAAATAAGTAGTTGATAATCATAACCTGCACAGATATACTTTGATTGAGACTATTATCAATATCAACATACTTAATAGTTTAAACGTAATATACTTAATAGTTTAAATGTAGTTACTTGAAGTTTCCACAACCACCCATTCACCTTTTGTCTGTGTGACCACTCTGCATTGCCCGGCCAGAGGAGAAAACATTCCATTGAGATAAGATGAGACAGAACCAACTGTTTGCTTAAAACTAAACTGATGTGACTGTCAGTGGAACAAGGTCTGTATCTGCCCACAATTAGGGATGCTCTGTACTGAGTTTACGGCACCTGAACTGCACCGATGTCTTGCAGAATTTATGATTGGAAACCTGAAAGAAGTCTGTGTAAGCTCTTACAAATCTCTCTTATCATACATCCTTCCCTCGAGATGATCTGTAACAAAAAAGCTTTAAATAAAGAACCCTGAAGACACAGTTTTCAGGAGATCCCCACACCACTCTGCGAGTCCGGTCTCCTCATATCGCCGACTCCGTCCCCACCTTCTGGAAGCCCAGACCGTTGCCGGGGCCAGCTCCCCGCAAGGGGTCTCTTGTGTCCTTGGTTAAGCACTAGACTAAGCATACAGTCGGTGAGACCGCAGGAGGCCAAGCAAAGACCAACTACTAGGTAAGGCTGGGAATCCAAGTTCCAACAAGTCAGAATGAAGAGACCTCACTGAACACCCCGAACACTCAGCAGAAACACACCCGAAGCACAGGGCTGACCCAGACCCAGAGAAAAGGCTTCTCAAGACTAGAGGTCATCCCAATTTTCCTATAAAGAGCCAGATAGTAAATATTATAGTCTTGCGGGCCATACATCTCAACTACTCAACTCTGAAACTGTAGCATGAAAGCAACACAGATAATAAATGACATGGCTGTGTTCCCATGGGCTCTATTACAAAAACAAGCAGTAGGCCAGATAAGGCCTGTGGGCCATAGTCTGCCATCCCCTGACAGAGGCCTGACTTAACGAAGCTAGAAGCCAAGCCTTGAAAGAATGAAGCCAATACAGAACGAAACCATTAAACGAAGACAATGCCAGACACCCCACAACACGACATTCACAATATCCAGCATCCAGTCAAAAATTACTAGATGTAAGGAAAAGCAGGAAAACATAATCTGTAAACAGAAGAAAAGCAGTTAACAGAAACAGACCCAGAAATAACAGCGATGATGGAAGTAACAGATGAAAGCATTAAAATAGTGTTATAAATTTCTTCAAGGATTTAAAAAGTGAATATAAAGGAGAGAAACATAAACCACAAAAATACCCAAATAGAATTTCTAGAGAATGAAAATATAATATCTAAAATGGAAACTACAGTCCATGGGCTTAACAAAATATCACACACCGCAGAAGAGGAGATGAGAGAACCTGAAGACACGGCAACAGAAACAATCCACCCGGCAACAGAGCGGAAAAGGGCAGGAGCAGGAAAAAGTCTCAAGAGAGTGATGTCCAGCATCTGAAACAAATGTCACCGGAGGGGCACCTAGGTGGCTGTTAGTAGAGTGTCTGATGCTTGATTTCGGCTCGGGTCATGATCTCAGGGTCAGTAAAATCGCGCCCGTCAGGCTCTGCATTTAACATGGAGTCTGCTTCTCTCCTTCTCTCTCTCCCACTGCCGCCCCCCGCCCGTGCGCAGGCGCACATGCACTCCCTCTCTCGCTCTCAAATCTTCAAAAAAAAAAAAAAAGATACAATACTGTAAACCTTAAAACCACCACCAAACCTTTGTGCACAGAGGACACATCATTAGAGTAATTTTTTCTTAATTAACATTAAAAAAAAACATGCAGAAGATTTTAAAAATTAAGTACAGGGAAATAAAATGTTTTTTTCTAAATATAATTCTACCAATCCCTACTTCCCATCCTGTCCATAGCATGTACTGTTCCGTGAATGTCTCACACAGATACTCACGTATAGCTCTTTAAGAGCACAGATAGGACAGCTCCACATAGTCTGTTCCGTGCCTTGACTGGCGGTTTACTTTACTTTAGGTTTTTTATTTTAATTTAATAATGTGTCTTGGAAACCTTCCCATGAGAGCACAAGCAGAATGACTTTGCTGTCCCCACTAGGTGCGAGGAGCCCAGTGCGTAACCCACTGTATTTCAACCAGCTCTCTGGTGATGGACACGCGCCTGCTGGCAACCACACCAGAAACACTCGGGGAGGGAGGGAGTGCTACCATGGATATTCTTACAGGAAAAGTGGAATCATCTTAAAATGCCCATCTTCTACATTTGCTTGATTATTCCTGGTCTAAAAGAGGCTCATAATTCTATAAAGACAATTCCTTAAAATCAGGCCATTCGTGAAAATATTAACATAACTGCTTTTGGAAGCCATCTCTGGTTCAAGCCATCAAATGAAGAATAAAAATAATCTAAAGAATCAACCTTAATCTACTTAGCATGAAATTCTTCTCAAAGGAAAAAATACATCATCAGGGACAATCTGGCAACGATTTCTCAATATATTTATTTACTTGAAAATATATTTAGTTAAGTGAAAACTCTCAGTAATTAAATAAAGCAATAAAGCAGATCATAAATGAGGATCCTCTGAGTTTCCTGTAGTAACATGAGATGCTAACACAGCCAATGTCGCCTGGTAAAGCTTACAATAAGCCAGGGCAGGGCAAGGGGCCCACGGCCAGCCCCCAGCCAAGAGCAGAGATAAGTGTTAGAGATGGGGACGCGAGTAGTGGCCGTGAGGATCAGGCAATCTCCAAGCCCACTGCAGACATGCTTCCTGGCATTTGGGGCCCTGGGCAGCATGAAGGGGACACAGCGCATGGAGCCCAAACCACTCCGGGCCGCACGGCGGGACCCAGGCAAGCCTGAGACCAGGGAGAGCCAGTCAGGTCTCCAAAGCTGACACTCAGGAGAATATGAAGCAAACCGGAACTCTCAGAGGAAACTCCATGGGAGAAACTCAAGCTCTGGAACGTAGTAACAGGTGCCTGGCTGTCGTTAGAGCAGGGAGTCCTTGCACAGAAAGAGGAGGGGCCAAGTGATCAGCACCGGGAGACAAAGCCAGATGGAGGTCACAGAAATGTGGCTTCAAGAAGATGTGGTACATATATACAATGGAGTACTATGCCTCCGTCAGAAAGGATGAATACCCAACTTTTGTAGCAACATGGACTGGACTGGAAGAGATTATGCTGAGTGAAATAAGCCAAGAAGAGAAAGTCAAGTATCGCATGGTCTCACTTACTTGCGGTGCATGAGGGGCAAACTGGAGGACAGTGGCAGAAG
>PITA01033068.1:0-13184 GCA_004023965.1 Spilogale gracilis | reverse complement strand
TTTCTTAAAGTGAATGCCTCAGCAATCAAAACTTAAGTCAGGCAACTGCATAACAAAAAGAAAAGCCTGTTACCGCATAGATTACGCTGCAGCCCTAAAATCCGTTCAATCTTAATCTTTTGATAGAAAAAATGTGCAACTCTGGGGTAACCAAAGACATACAGATTAAATCACGAAGCTTTGCTTATCTTCTTTTCAAAGATGAGATGGAATTATAATATCCAATAGATAAGAAATTCTCATAACCTACTGGTAGGGGTATATTACATTTCCAGGGGCCTAATTTGTAATATGTATAAAAAGGTTTAATGTGCATATTTTTTTTCTTCTTAATAATTCCACTTTCTGGAACCTATCCTGCAGGAATATTGGGTTAATGTGCCAAACGTGGTAAAGAGTGTTGATTGTAGTATTCTTTACAGTGGTAAAAATATGCAAAACCTTTAATATCAATTAACAGGGACTGGTTAAATTATAGTATAACCATGTCAGGAAATACATGCAAGTAATTCAAAAGATGTAAATGTATGTGGGAAAAAGCAAGTTACAGAATGTAAGACTAGTACTATCATTTCAAATGAATGTATTTATATTTACAGGCTGCCTGTGTGGCTCAGTGGGTTAAGAGTCGGCCTTTGGCTGAGGTCATGGGGATCTAGTCTGGCATCCGGCTCCCTGCTCCCCACAAAGCCTGCTTCTCCCTCTCCCACTCCCCCTGCTTGTGTTCCCTTTCTTGCTGTGTCTCTCTCTGTCAAATAAATAAATTCTTTTAAAAAATGCCACTCGTGGGCCCCTGAGTGGCTCAGTGGGTTAAGCCTCTGCCTTCAGCTCAGGTCATGGTCTCAGGGTCCTGGGATCGAGGCCTGCATCAGGCTCTCTGCTCAGCAGGGAGCCTGCATCCTCCTCTCTCTCTGCTTGCCTCTATGCCTACTTGTGATTTCTCTGTCAAATAAATAAATAAAATCTTAAAAAAAAAAAAAAAAACCACTCGCCACCATTTTCTCCAGGTAACTTAAATAAATAAACAAGCAAATAAATAAAATCTTAAAAAACAAAATAAAATGAATATGGCCTCCTTAAATTAGACTACTTACGGCTGTGAAGGATATCATGAAATGAGTATTGCCATTCACCTCCAAGGGCCTCTGGTCTTGGAATCCTTGCTAATTGAAGAATGACTTTGCTTTGTCACTTACTAGCTGTGACCTTGAATAAGACATTTCCCTTTCGCGGTTTTCTTGTTAAGTAAGTTTCCTATAGGCCTTAACTGTCTAAGATTCTATACACTGATGTTTAGTTTACACTTGAGGACTGCCAGTGGTCAGCAAGGTTTTAGAGTTGTCTCTAAATATCTGATCTCTCCTTTTCTGGGGAATTCTCTTTTTTTATCTCCAGCCCCCTGGCCCATAGCTGATGGGACCACAGTTGACCACCAGACTCCAGGCAATCCAATCAGTTTTTCTCTCTATGAAGAATTTAGAATGGGCATTTAGAAAGAGAAGGTAGGGGGCGGCTGGGTGGCTCAGTTGGTTAAGTGACTGCTTTCGGCTCAGGTCATGATCCTAGAGACCCGGGATGGAGCCCCACATCAGGCTTCCTGCTCAGCAGGAAGCCTGCTTCTTCCTCTTTCAGTCCCTCTGCTTGTGTTCCCTCTCTAGCTGTGTTTCTCTCTGTCAAATAAATAAAATCTTAAAAAAAAAAAAGGTAGGTTTTTGTGGCCCACTAGAACTAAGGATAAATACATTTAGAAGCTGTGGAGAAGAGGAGAGAAGAGAAGGTCTGTAGAGATAGAGAAGAATGGAGCAGATTAAGAAAGATAATTAGAGAAGATGAAATTTAAAACAAAACTGTAAGAGTCGACCACACAAGAGGGCAGTCAGCTGGGAGCCTTGGAATGCCACACCTGTCAAGGAAGACTCTGAGGGACCTGTTCCATGCAAAAGCAAAGGGTTTATTCGAGCATGCTCGGGCTCACAGCCTGACCCCAAACCAGTCAGCGGCTGAGAGTCCCGAGTCCTTCCGGGGGTGGCCTTATATATGATTACAGTGTCCGTTACAACAAAGCCTGCACCTTGATAGCCAATTAGTTTAAGACACTACAGCCATGGTCTGCACACAGGCAGCCAATCGTTTTCTTAACCACCTTTGCAGGGGAACATATGTCCTAATTTGGGTTAAGGGGTACGTGAGGAGTTGCAAGCGTACAGTCTTATGGAATTTCTTTTGTTTTCCGCAGGGCTTGAGGGGGCTGAGTAGCTGCCTGCCGGTTGCTGGGCTTAGATAACAGGACGAGGGTCTGTTCTAGAGGGTGGGGGCCGTTACAGCATCCTTTCAAAACAAAACGAAACAAAAAACAAGTCTGGCTCTGGCCTCCTGGTCTCTTCTGGGAGCCCGCCTGCATTCCCATTCTTGGTTTCAATGAGACAACTTCTGTCTTTATAATCAATTGCCCTTTTTAGCTTAATCCAGATGGATTTGATTTCTTTAACTCTCAACCAGAAGTCTGTTCCACGGTGCACATCTCTGCCAGCTGAACAGACCTGTCCCACAGTCCCTCTGCCCTTTCATTCCACTTCTATGCAAGGACGGTAACTGAATGCTCCCATCTTTCTGTTGGAAGCTCTGCTTGTAGAAACCCACCTCCCTGCCCTCCATGCCCTCCCCCCAGGCTAGATTCAGCGCTGCCTGTGCTCCCGAACACCTGCACTTCCCACCTTTGTTCCCAAACTGGCTCATCAGGCATCTGATGGGGCTCTGAGCTAGCTCCATTGTGACCCTCTAGACTCCCTTGCCCTCTTAGAAAATTGGCCCAAGGCCTGAGGAAGACAGTGAGGAAAGTGATCTGGAAAGTTACTGCAAAAAAACAAAAGAAAGAAAGTTAGTGCTGTTGGGAGGAAATGTGTATTTCATCTGGATAATGAATGCTGTTAGCCATAGAAAACCAAATAAACCTAAGGACTTAGGAGTGTTAATTCTTTCTTGAAAAGCTGATTCGTATCAATAATTTAATGAGGCAGATCTTTCAAAACTATGAGCCAGATGATTTTGTAACTTCGATTAACAACTGAATGGCCACCTTGATCCTTGGCTGTCTGGGAGTCATTGTTGATAAACAATTTACTTTTCTTAACGACTGAGCCACCTAGCCCCCCCACCCCTTTTTTAAAGATTTTATTTATTTATTTGACAGAGAGAGACAGGGAGAGAGGGAACACAAGTAAGGGGAGTGGGAACAATATTTTTCTTAAAATGAAATCTGTTCCACAGGCACTAGGTTCGTATGTCTACTTCTCAGTTAAGATTGAACAACCTTGAAGAAAATTGGACTACTTTCTATGCAGTATTCAACCAGATGGTATTAATATATTGTAGACCTAAGCACGTATTTGAATTGTCTTCTAGGTTCCCAGTTTCCTATGTGAATTTCAGTCTGTGATTGGATGAAGAAAAGTCATTGGGTGAAATGGAGCTCCCAAGAAACTATTTTGGGTAAGTAAATGAAAACAAATTTTTCTCACTTCTGTCTTCCTCATGAATATCTCTTCTGTTTTCATCATTTGTCTATATAAATAGAGCCATAATTTACTGCTGAGTACCCAAACTGAGTGTGTGTTCAGATGGAGGACTGTGGTTATTACGAAGGCCGTCACATCAAGTTCATAAAAGGCCCTATAAAATTCCTCTTAGGGATATACCTAGACCAGGTTTTATAAAGCTCAGGTACTGAATTTATCATTGCACACAAGTGCCATTTTTCTGTTCTAGTAACAAAACTCTGGATTGACCTAAATGTCCATTAATAAAGGAACAGGCAAATGCATTATAACATTATGATCTGGCCATTACATGAAATCTGTATAGGAATTAAAAAGAGTGATTTTGATTTAAACTAGGGACGTCTCCATGTTGCTGTAAGTGAAAAAAAATAAAAGCTGTAGAGTAACGTGTGGTATTCCTTTTTTTATTCCTTTTTTATTACACTTACGTGTAATGTGATACACATGTATTCCATAGATTTGACTTTCTACCTTTTACCTAATGGGTTATGACTATAGAGTTGTTATAGACCCCTCTTAGGTGCAGCTTCAAAGGGAGAAGAGCACCCTGCTCATTGACTAATCTCCTTCCTAATTGTGTTTGCGTGCATGCCTGTGTGCGTGCACATACAGGAAAAGCTGGAAAAACACACCTGAATATGTTGACATTGGATACCCGTGTGAGAGAGAACTGTAAGATTCTTTGATTTATGAAGAATGTGTACTTTTATAATAAAAATTCAGTGTCACATAAAATTAAATCAAGTTAGGCTAGCGAAAGCCAAGCTTAAAAATGGGAGCTGTTTAATTAGGTATCCTGTACGCTTATGCTCACTTGTCAATTTCTTTAGCTCTGCTCTAAGACCAGCTGCTGGCTGAATGGTTGAATTGTTCACGTTCTTTGAGGATTGATGATTCCCTAGTCACAGGATAATTGCATAACCTAACAAATTGCTGGGCTTTATGTTTTTCACTGCCTAATCTCCCTTATTTCTTTGTGTTGACTAGACTCCATGTTATGGAAGTAAAGCTAGCAGTCAGTCCCTGTCTCACAGGAACTTAGGCTCAGAGATAAACTCACAGACTTTTTTTTTTTGAAGCGGAAGACTTTTAAGATTTCATGTTGCAGCAGGCATTTCCCCATGGATCAGCCCCATGAGAAAATGGAAACCAACACACATTTTATCCAACTGGTTCTGACAATGAGGTTGTGATATACCTCATTCAGGGACGACCTCAAAGGGAGAAGAGCACACTGTTCATTTACTAAAGCCCCCAGATTCATTCAAACAGAAGGGTCTGTCCATGTGTATGCATATGTCTGCATAAAGTCGGAAGGGGCATCCCAGGTTGCAAATATATGTCCTGTGAGCCAACAGCCATGATAATTTTGGGACAAATTATGTGATCTGCTTCTGCAAGGAGAGGAAACACATACAAAAGTGATGAAACAGGGTCAAGGAGTGGCCAGCTGCCATTTTTTTTTTTTTTAAGATTTTGTTTATTTATTTGACAGAGAGAAATACAGCTAGAGAGGGAACACAAGCAGGGGGAGTGAGAGAGGGAAAAGCAGGCTTCCCACCGAGCAGGGAGCCCAATGTGGGGCTCGATCCTGGTTCTCCGGGATCATGACCTGAGCCGAAGGCAGTCGCCCAACCAACTGAGCCATCCAGGTGCCCCACCAGCTGCCATTTCTTAAGGAAGCTCTCGACTTTCAAATCCTAAGGAAGTTTATATGTAGTTGTTTATGTGTTTGTTTTAGCAAGCCTCTTGTTGTTTGAGAGGTTTTAAAATCTAGATTTAACATTCGAATCGCCTGAGTGTTTGGTCAACTACATTTGTGCTTCAGGATTGGGTTTTGAATTTATAAAACATAAAATACACTAATAAGACATCCTGTGACTTAGATTCTTTCTTGAGCCTAAAAGCCAATAGTAAAGGCTCTGACACTCATTGAGGAACCACACCCTTTAAAATCGTGTGAGCTGTAATTCTTCAAAAGAATGAATCCTGCACTCTCTGTAAGACCCACATCAAGCAGCCTGGTGCTTAGGAGAGACAAACTCCGTTTGCTCCTGATTAGCTGTAGGACACTAGGCAAGTTTGTGGATCTTTGGTATTTTGCCTATCTGTCAGAAGAAGTTGTTGGAGGTGACCCTCTTTCTCTATCAAGCTGTTGCAATTAGGCTCACGTGGAATTTTCACTGGAACTCGCAAAGTGACTTCTAAACCCTTTGGTCTCTGGCTTTCAGATTACTGATCATTGATGTGGAACAGCTGTAAAGAGACTGGTCACTTGACCACTTAAAGACCTGATTATTGTTCATGATAGAAGTAGGTAAAGTGTTATGAAACTGACTTGACTGCTGTTCCTTCAGGGTGAGCAAAAATGTGAAGAAGTAAAGATATTTTTATTGCAAAGTTTAAGTTGACTTGTAACCCATCACTCACATTTTAATCAGTAGGAAAATCGTCTTGCATGTAATAGCTAAATTTCTGAAAAACTGGGCGAGTCAGTCCGTTGAGCGTCTGACTCATGAGATCAAATCTCACCCTGGGCTTGCTCTGGGTGCGGTGCCTGCCTGAGATTCTCTCTCACCCTCTCTGCCCCTCCCCCACTTTATCCCACCCCACCCCTTGTGTGTGTATGTGCTCTTTCTAAAATAAATAAATGAATCTTTTTTTGAAAAGGGGGTGAAGAGATAGAAGAAAAGCATTATTAAGAATAACAACTCTTTATCGAGCACTGTGGTGTGCCAGACATTATGCTAAAACCTTTTGGAGATTCTCTTGCTGTATCTGCCCCACAAATCTGTAAGATCTGTATTATAATTATTCCCATTTGATAGATGATGAAATTGAGGCCAAACTATTGAGAGACATAGTGCTTTGCCCAAGGGTCCCCAGCTAGGGAATGACAGAGTGATACTGGTTTGTCTCTTTCTTTCTTTTCCAGGTATTTTCTCCCCAAGTTTTTATTTAAATTCCAGTTAGCTAACATATAGTGTAATATTAGTGTCTCTATTAGTATCTCTTTCCTTCTATAAGCAGAGTCACTATACATTCCTGTTTGCCCAGGATAGTCCCAGCTTATATCTAGTGTCCTGATTATTATTTCCATCTTAAAAATGAATTTAACAACAAATTATATGGTCACTCTATCTGAAGGGTTTTGCCCCTGGTACTACTGACATTTGGGACTAGAAAACTCCTTGCTGGGGGGGGGGGGTGTCTTGTGTGTTATAGGGTGTTCAGCAGCCTCCTTGGCCTCTACCCATTACATGCTAGTAGCACTCCCATCCAAGTAACAAAACCCAAAAAATGTCCCCAGATGTGGCAAAATGGCCCCTGAGGAGCACAACTGCTCCCAGTTGAGAACAATTGCTCATAAAATTTAACTACAGAAGGAAAATATAATCTATTTGTTATGGAACACAGGCCGTGAACTGAACCTACTTCGTACAGTGACTAGCATGTGCCCTGTACTCAATAAAGGTTTATTTCCTGGGGGCATTATCTGACTGTCCAATTGTAGAGGGGAGCAAAGGCTAAGCAAGTAATGAATTAAGATGACCGGAGGGCCCTAATAATAAAAATCGGTTTGTTGCAATTCTTACTAGAGAAGAACAGACCGTGTACTGGGAAGTGACCCAGAAGCCTCCTGGCTGCCCATTCTGATCACATTGTGGGGTCTGAGTCTTGATTCCATTGGGTGTTTGGCAGTAGTGCTGAATACAAAAGCCTGAGGGGTAGCCAGAGAGTGATACCATGTAAGTTTCATATTGCAGATTTCTTCAGTGACAACAGCTAATGATAATCAGCTTTCTATTTTTCTCCTACTCTTATACTTAGAAATGACCACCATTTCTTTCATACCACCATTTTCCATTTATTAGCAATAACAGAATAAATACCAATAGCACCAATTAAAAATGAATCCACATGACGTGTTTTATCCTTACAGCTGTAATAACTAGTAACTAACATGGATTGGAAAGCACTTTGCAAATGTAAAAAGTGCTGTACAGATACATTGTAATTATCATCATTAATAAATTAGCCCGATTCTCCTAGTATTCAAAAGGCACGTAAGGTCAGATACATGGGTTCGATGGGGCAAAATGATCACAACCTACAATGTAGCAATGGTTCACATGTGTTGGCAACAAGTTTTACCCCATGCAATCCTGCAGAGCTGAAGTTACACACCCTTCAAAATATGGGAGAATGAAGCTAAAGTAGACAAAACAGGCTTTTTTTTTTTGAGATTTAATGTTTTTGTTTTAATAACAGACTCCTACCTCTTATGATAACTTTGAAAAGATAATATAAACTTCTAAATTGTACATTTTAACAAAATTAAAATTTCTTATCTAAGGTGACAGTAAATTTTATTCTTCTCTATGAGCTGATGTTCCAGATGTATTAGAATTTCAAAGCGTTCTGCGACTTCGGCTGAGGTCAGATTGGTAAGTTTTGTGCTTGCATACCTTCAGGGAATAACTACGGTATTCATTCCAGAATTGTTACTAGAAAAAAACAGCTTTATCCATTCCCTTGCCAGCAGGAGTCTTGGCAAGGGACAGCTCTTGGCTGACCATAAATAAAATTCCTTGAATCACCAGTGTCTTGATTTAAGAAAGAAATTTTACTGTGTCTTTCATACACAAAAGCTGATTAAACAATGGTTAAAAAAAACACTACTCCACTTTTTCACAGGTGTCCAAAAGGAAATAGAATGGAATTACATTCAACAATAAAGCTTAAAAGTTCACTCTAGGTAATAGTTGCATTAACATTCACATACACAAGCACAGAGTTAGTATATTTCAGGAGTCTTATAATAGCATACAGCATACATATGGGAGATTGATTTCAGGTAACATCATAGGTGTTAGCAAGATTAGCAATTCAGAGTGTTCTAAAAAAGGCAAACTAAACCAAAGAGGAGGTGTGGTCTAGCACACCAAGACAAAGCACAGAATTCGAGGATTGAAAAGTCGGCTCACGGTGTGTTTTTTGAGAAAACAATTTTTCTTCAATTTCGGGGTCTCGATATAGTTGGCTAGAGAAGGTTGTGTATTCAAAGTGCACAGAATTGTTTCTTAGAAAAGAGAGAGAAAGATCTTTTTATTTGGGAATTAATACATGCAAGAGGCAGCCCCAGAGTGACCTGAAAGAGTAAAGCTGTGATTGGCAGGTGGCCAGTGTAAGACGGATGTTTCAGGCAATTCTCTTAAAGCACTTCTGTAGCAGCAATGGTCGTTTAAATGGCTGTAGACTGGATTCTCTTTTGAGGAGAGTTAAGGGGAACTGTAATCATTATATTTCTCTTTAAAGATTTATAGTTATAGATATTTCTCTTTTTAAAATAAATCTATCAAACAACAAATGGCATAAAGTGAGGTGTTGGGGTTTTCTTTTGCGTTTGCTTTTGCATAAGTGTGGGAAAAGGACCTGGCCCTTTCATAAACATTGCGTGCAGAAGGATGTGTAGTAAAGTGAGCATGAGGACACCCACGGCAAACGCATCAGATCTGCTTCTGTCACCCTGGTCAGCCCCGTGCAACACTGAGCTTGTTGGCTTGTCGGTGTAATGCGGGTTTGGGGGATCACGACACCACAGCCAGCCAACAGACTCGAGGCCTCCTGGAGCCTCGTCGGTGGGGGCAGTTTTGTCTGCGGGAGGATGGCCACCGCCTCTGGAGTTGTAAGGTTCAGAAAGTCTGGTCCCTTTGCATTTCGCCTCCCCCCACCCCCCTGGATTGGGAATTCGCGCTGTTCCTTTGCTTTTCTTCCCACCAGCCCCCCTCGCGCCAGCTAGTCTCATCTGGCCCCAGCCAGCCAATGTCTGGCGCTCATGCCCCGCCCTGACCACAGGAACCCAGTGGCCCCCGACAACCACCCCTCCCCCCGCCCAGCTGCTCAATCTCAAAACCTTTGTGCCTGCCCTGTTATCAAGACAGCATCCCCGGAGCACAGGGCAGAGAGTCCAACCTCTCACTGGCGGGACTGGGAAGCCTCTCCTTTGCGGCGGAGGAGAAAGGAAACTTGGGTCTGCTTTTTAGGTTCTGAAAACAAGCCAAAGTGGAGAGAAAGAGTTAACACCAGACTTAGTAAAGCTTTCAAGACAAAACCTCTTCAATGGAATCTACACAGACACAGGGAACTTTCTGCAGATTTCTGAGGTCTACAGGAGAGGGCTCACGGAGATAGAAAGGAGTGGGGACTTGCTACATGGGAGAAATTTGCCATTATTACAAAAACTGGCTAAGTGGCTTGTTTCCATGAGGTGACCTCACTGGTCACTGTTGTCAGTCGTGCTGTTCCCTTTCTCTTTTTTTTCCTGGGTCTTGTTACCCTTCTTCTTTTTCTTCTTTTTCTTGGTCTCCTCCTTTTTGCCGAAGGTTATGAAGTCACTTTTGTCAATTTGGCTGTTAGTGGGCTCCTGCCGGATGGAGATGATTGCAGGAGATCCTGGGATAATGAATTTGTCTGGCAACTCACCGGGACCAGATTGTTTGGGGTTGCCTGGTCCGTATTTAAAGGTCCAGCTGTTGCTGTTGACACCAGCCCCGACTGGAGGGGACACCTCTCCTGCCTCTGGTTCTGAAAGACAGAATGTCACAAGTCAGTAAGAGTCAACACATGCCCTCCAGGCCACACGTGTGGAGGGAGAGACAGGGGAAGCTTCGCAGACCAGCCCCGCCCCCGCCAAGAGATCAGGGGTTCTTTCTTTAAGCCCGGGGGCAAGATCAGTGTTTGGAAATAATCAGGAGGGCAGATTTTCCCACCAGAAGGTCTGGAAATCTAATTTTCTAGTGACATACTTTTGGTTCCTTGTGGAGAATTTCCTAAAGACGGTTGTGGTTATTTTGCCTGAGAATAAGATGGAAAGTGTACTGGATTAAAGCAGAATAGGCAATAAAAGAAGTAGGAATCCATTTAACCAAGGAGATGAAAGACCTGTACTATAAACTCAAAGATATTTATGGAAGAAACTTAAGAAATGACCCAATAAATGGGCAGATAATCTGTGCTCATGCACTGGAAGAAGTAATTTTGTTATCGAGTCAATGCAATCCTTATCAAAATTCCAATGGCATTTTTCACAGAAATAGAACAAACATCTTAAAATCTGTATAGAACCACAAAAGACCCTAAATAGTCAAAAGAATCATGAGAAAAAAAGAACAAGGCTGAAGGCATCACATTTCATGATTTTAAGCTGTATTACAAAGTTATAGTCCTCAAACAGTATAGTACTGGCATAAAAACAGACCCTTAGGTCAATGAAACAGAATAGAGAACCCAGAAGTAAACCAACACAAATATGGTCAAGTAGTTTACAACAAAGGAGGCAAGAATATACAGTGGGGAGATGATGGTTTCTCCAGTAAGTGGCGTTGGGAAAACTGGACAGCTACATGCAAAAGAATGAAACTGGACCCCCATCTTATACCACACACACACACAAATAAACTCAAAACGGATTAAAACCTTCAATGTAAGACCTGAAAGCATAAGATTCCTAAAAGAAAACATAGGCGGCGAAGCCTGGGTGGCTCAGTTGGTTAAGCGATTGCCTTCGGCTCAGGTCATGATCCCGGACACCCGGGATCAAGCCCCACATCGGGCTCCCTGCTCGGCAGGAAGCCTGCTTCTCCCTCTCTCACTCCCCCTGCTTGTGTTCCCTCTCTCGCTGTGTTTCTTGCTGTCAAATAAATAAAATCTTTAAAAAAAAAAAGAAAAAGAAAAAGAGAAAACATAGGCAATAAGCTCCATGACACGTTTTGAATCTGACACTATAAGCCAAAGCAAAAAAAGCAAAAAGAAGCTATATTACATCTAAAAATCCGCTGCCCGACAAACTAACCCATCCACAAAATGAAAAGGCAAGCTACTGCATGGGAGAAAATACTTATAAATCATATATCTCATTAGTGGTTAATATCCAAAATAAATAAAGAACTCTTACAACTCAAGAATAAAAATGCATAGAGTCCAATTAAAAAATAGGCAGAAAATTTGAATAGACTTTTTTTCCAAAGAAGACAGACACCTGGCCAACAGGTACATGGAAAGGTACCTGACATCCCTAATCATCAGGGAAATGCAAACCAAAACCACAGGGAGATATTGTTTCCCACTTGTCGATATGGCAATCATCAAAAAGACAAGAAACAACCAGTGTCAGTAAGGACACGGAGAAAGGGAACCCTTGGGCATTGTCAGTGGGAATGCAAACTGGTGTAGCCATTCTGGAAAACAGTGTGGAGCTTCTTCAAAAAATTAATACTAGAAATACCATCAATCCAGTAATTGTACTTCTGGGTACTGATCTAAAGGAAATGCTGGCTTGGGGGGCCTGGGTGTTTATAGCCAGTTGAGCCTCTGACTCTTGGATTCGGCTTAGGTCATGATCTCAGGGTGGTTAGATTGAGCCCCATATTGGGGTCTGCGATCAGCACAGATTCTGCTTAAGACTCTCTCTTCCTCTGTACCTATCCCAACTCTCCCTCTCTCTGTCAAATAAATAAATCATAAAAAAATAAAAGAAAATTAAGACACTAACTTGAAAAGCTATTCACTGCAGTGTTATTTACATAGCCAAGTTATGGAAGTAACCAAGGTGTCCATAGATGGATGAATGCATGAAGAAAATGTGGTATATACTGTAAAAATGAGTAAAGAGAATCTCATTTATAATGAAAAGAAGGGCCATATGTACCCCAACTTTCAAAGAAGTAATAGCCACAATCACCAAGATGCCCTTCCATAGATGAATGGATAAAGAAGATATGGTCCATATATACAATGGAATATTATGCCTCCTTCAGAAAGGATGAATACCCAACTTTTGTAGCAACATGGATGGGACTGGAGGAGATTATGCTGAGTGAAATAAGCCAAGTAGAGAAAGTCAAGTATCATATGATTTCACTTTCTTGTGGAGCATAAGGAGTAACAGGGAGGACATTAAGAGAAGGAAAGGAAATGTGAACTGGGGTAAATTGGAGAGGGAGATGAAGCATGAGAGACTGTGGACTCTGAGAAACAAACTGAGGGTTTTGGAAGGGAGAGGGTAGGGGGATGGGTGAGCCTGGTAGTGGGTATTGAGGGCACTAATTACATGGAGCACTGGGTGTGGGGCTAAAACAATGAATCTTGGAAAACTGAAAAAATAAAATAAATTTAATTAAAAAATAAAATAAAATGGGGTTAAAAATAAAATGAATTTAAAAATAAAAATAAAATAAAATGGGGTCAGGAGGGGCACCTGGCTGACTCAGTCTCTGGAGCATGAAACTCTCCATCTCCCAGTGGTGAGTTCAAGCCCCAGGTTGCAGTAGAGCTTACTTAAAAAAAACCAAAAAACCAAAAAACAACAACGGGGTGCCTGGGTGGCTCAATGGCTAAGCATCTGCCTCTGGTTCAGGTCATGATCCTGGAGTCAAGAAATCGAGCCCTGCATCGGGCTCCCTGCTCAAAGGAAAGCCTGTTTCTCCCTCTCCCACTCCCCCTGCTTGTGTTCCCTCTCTTGCTGCATTTCTCTGTCAAATAAATAAATAAATAAAATATTTTTTTTTAAGATTTTTTTTTTTATTTATTTGACAGAGAGAAACACAGCTAGAGAGGGAACACAAG